>BQNB010010243.1:0-38734 GCA_026074375.1 Tanacetum coccineum
GTTGCTGAGAAGACCTGCAGCTGATTGAAGAACAATCTGTTTGATGCAAAGACAAAGAATTTTTGAAAGTGTTTATGTTCAAGACGAGAGGTTTCATTTCAAGATGCTCAAACAGATTGTATACAAGGTACTGCTTAGAGGATTATATCTAGAAGATTGAAGACTTGTATTGATGCTGAAAGAAGATGTCCAACCATCAAGAAACTTGAAGTCAAGCCAGTAGAATTCAAGTTAGGGGAGGATTGTTAGGAAATACAAGTTAGAAGGTCAAAGTACTGATAAGTCAAAAGGTAAAAGTACTGCTAAGTGGGAAAGTCAAAGTACTGCCGATAATGAAGGAACTTTAAAGGATTATCAGTTAAATAGTTATGATAGTAATTATCATGTAACAGTTACTTTAGTAATTAGTATTTGTGTCATACAAGGACTGTACACCTATTAGAGTTATCCTTATGTTTATAAAAGGATCTCTAGGAAGGCATTAGAAGGATACACAGAGTCACACAGAGAAAAACAACAAAAAGCATTAGTTAGAAATATTAGAGATAAGTATTGTATTAGGGATCTGCATTCTTAGGCAGTTTCAAGGTGTGATAATACAAATCGTTTTGGTAAAACATTGTGTGTTCTTCTTGATACTTTTAACTAGTTTCTGCATAGTTAATTGTATTACGTCAGTGTTTCATTGTTATTGACTTGGATTTATTCAAGGAAGTAGCATCCTTTACAGGCTAAAGGTTTATTATACTAAAGTATATCGATCCTACATTTAGTATGTTTGTTTTGAATCCCGCGTGCCACTCTTGTGTAAGTCTTGACCAATCATAGCACTTGGTGATGTTTTGCCTTTGCTGAGATGGCACTTAGTACTTGGTATCTTCTGGCCACGTAGGATTGCATCTAGAAGCGGATTTAACCCTTTGATTTAACGCAGAGGTAAGATTAGGATAAAGAGTGAATAGTAACTTTACCCCTTCACGCCCTTTTCTCTTTTATACATTTGAGTGTTTGACCCGGGGTAAAGGAGGGAGTTGACTTTGGGCTTATAAATGTTTTGGGCTAGTTTTTATCTTGGGCTTGGTTTAAAAGGGATTGATTATAAAAACATAACGACCGTTAGCTATTTAATAAAAAGGACCAATGGTATTAGTGATTTAGGGTTTTTGGTGAAGTTTGATTTAACATTAAGGGTTATTTGGGTATTTTGAAGGTTTTGTTGTTTTGTGGGTTGACCAAGGTTGACTTTTGCTAGAAACTCCCAGCTCTTATGCACTCTATCCGTTCCCGTGTTTGTGTTTGCCCAGTTTTGACCATTTTCTTATGATATTTGCAATATCCGTACCTACACATCACAAATGACAAAACAAGCAATATACAAGCATAATTTGCACAATTTGTTCATTTTAAGGCCATTTTTGGTATAAAAAGGATATGTTATTTCTCACATATCAAGCCTCCTCACAACACACTTATTCATTACTACTATTATAATTATATTAGGATAAGCATGGGTTGCCACCCAAAAAGCGCTTGTTTAAGGTCACTAAGCTTGACCCGCCCCCCGAATTGAGTTGTTCATGAGGGATAAAAATGGAGACATGGAACATCCAAAAAACGGATGTCCTCTCCATAAGAGCAAGGAAAAATCTCCATCGGGCTTTCAAAAATATTGATGACTTTGAAAGCTTTAGAGTCCCGATGAGATAATTCCGGTAGCAGCGAATGAACTCCTTTAGAAATGAGAATCCCGGGGTTGAAAACTTTTTCCTCATTTTTGGATGAAAACGAGAGTAAAGTTTTGGACACAGACATTTCTATGTGGAAAGGAAGTTCATGATCAGAAAGAGGAGGATTATGATCCTCAAGAATTAAAGAAGCATTAGATGAGGATTTCTTCTTTACATTCTTATCCGGTGTTACTCGATTGGTGACTTCATAAAAGTTCTCATGAACGAGTATACCCGGATTGAATACTTTGTCTTCGTTATCGGTTGAAGTCAAAGTATCAACCTCGGAAAAATTCTCATAGAGAACCGAGTCATTCTTGAGGAAATGAGGAAGGAAACTACTTGATTCAGGGGAATCAAGTTCATCAACCAAGGGTTTAGAATCTTTGATTTTATTTTCCTTGGCGTCAAATGGATCATCATAAAATATTTTTCCCCATTCATCATTATCGGTTTTGAGATCAAAAAGATCATCATCGGCATCATCATATCTTGGGTGAGATGAATAATCAAGAGTATGTTCATCGGTGAACATCTCGGGAATGGTATAAATATGATCGTTATTAGGAGAATATAATGGATCACAGTTAAGCAAATATTTGATCTCTCTAATAACGTCTTTCGGAGTCATGTCATTATTTCTCAGTGGAAATGACTCAATAAGAGCGAGTTCATCGGCGAACTCCTCAAGAGAATAATTACTAATCTCAGAAGTTGTGAGACTAGGAGAAGAAGAAGTGGTACTACCACTTAAGGGATTAACATTAGGAGAGGGAGGGAATTCCTTGGTAGAATCAAGATTTAGCAATTTCTCAATTAGAACAACGTCTCCCTCCGGATCAAAGATAACATCTTTAACTTCTGGTGAAGTTAAATCGGAAGTGAGTGTGTTGGGTTCCGAAGAAAAAGTAGGATTGCCACTCAGATGATTTGTTATTTTCTCATTTGCGAACAAGTCTTCAAGATAATCTTTGTATGAAATATTGTAAATATCAATCATGTTGATTGATTCTCTTTGATGTTTATTAGAATAACTTGAAGTTCCATGTTTCATATTCAAGATTAATCTTTCATCACCGTCAAGGAGAATCAATTCTTCTCCGTGCACGTCAATCAAAGCACGAGCGGTCCTTAAGAAAGGTCTTCCCAAGATAAGGGGAACTCGACGATCGCGTTCATAATCGATGTTGACGAAATCAACAGGGAACATGAACCTTCCTACCGAAACAAAGACATCCCTTGCAATTCCAGTCGGTGTACAAACCGATCGGTTAGCTAATTTAAGGGTCATTCGGGTAGATATAAGTTTGGGTAAACCTAACTTTTTCCAAACCGAGAGTGGCATCAAGTTGATATTGGCACCTAGATCGGCTAAGGCCTTGCACTTGAATTCACTAAAACCAGACGGAATGAGAAATTTCCCAGGGTCTCCAAGTTTCTCAAGTAACTTCTTAAGGATAACCGCTGAGCAATTTTCATTGAGGGGTGTATTTGCCAGTTCTAAAAGTTTCTCCTTATTGGAAAAGAGAGCTTTAAGCATTTTCTGGTACTTCAAAATTAGAATTAATGCATCAGCAAGAGAAATATTGATGTGAAGTTGTTTGAACATTTGCCAAAACTTAGGAATTTGTATTTCATCTTTGTCTTGCTATTTTTCCTTGTTCATCCTTGAAGGATAAGGGATATTGGAGTGAAGAGGATCCCTTTTTTGCATCTCATACGATTTTTGTAAAGGAGCTTGAGGTTTTTGGACAAGAGGAGGTGGGATTTTAATGGTATACTCAATGAGTTCCCGGTCCGTTAACGTCTCCTCTGCTCGTTTATCCTCCTCCGGATTAAGGAATGGAGGAGGCATTAGAACGGAAGGTCCATCTAAAACAATACCACTTTGGGTGGTGATGGCTTTTAATTCACCTTTCGGGTTAGCAGTGGTGTTGCTAGGGAGTGGTCCCGAACCCGAAGAAGAAGCAGTGTTCATTTGAAAGAAACTAGCCATCATGTTCTTAAGCTCATTGGTTTGATTTGACATTGTAGCTTGCATTTCATTTCTTAATTCTAATTTTAAATTACCGATATGATTTCTCATAGCTTGCATGCTAGCCTCATTTGTTTTCTTAAATTTCTCCAATTCACTCAATGTAGTAACTTGAGTTTGTTGATTCGGGGCTTGATAACTCGAATTTCCTCTGTTTTGATTGTAACCTTGATTGTACCGGTTTTGATTATTTTGCTCATATGGTTGAGCAAAACCCGGTGGTCGAGTTTCGTTAGCAACACTTGGAGGACGGTATCTGGTATTTCCCTGATTGTAGTTAACTGCGGCGGCTAAAACATATCCTTGGATATTGTCATGATAACCCAAAAAAGTGTTGCCATCAGTGGCAGGACACTATCGGTAAGAATGAGCACCACCACAAGTAACACAAGATTCCTCATCAGCTTTTACAGAAGCTAGAGTTGGGATTACTTGATGTTGTTTAAACATCGCGGTCATCGCACTAGTCACGGCACTAGCTACGGCACTTGCTATCTCTGAAGAATCGACATTACTTATTTTAACTTAAGAAATAATCGGTTTGTTTCTTGAATTACGAACTTTTGATTTGTTTTCAATGATTTTTAACACATCTTGTGTACTTCTTTCCAAAAGATTGCCAGCGGCGGCAGAATTTAAAGAATCTTGATCGGATGGGTTTAAACCATTGTAGAAGGTATCGAGTTGATGCAATTCGGTAAAACCGTGATGGGGTCATGCTCGAAGGAGATCCTTGAATCAGTCCCATGCCTCACTAAACGTTTCCTCAAACTTTTGATTAAAATTTGAAATTTCATTCTGGAGATTTGTTGTTTTTGAGGGAGGAAAGAAATGGTTAATACACTTGGAAACAAGATCGTCCCAAGTGAGAATAGAACGAGAAGGTTCTTTGTCGAGCCAAATTCGGGCTGGACCATCGATAGAACATGGAAAAAGCATAAGCTTAATCGAGGACTCGGGCACATCTTTGTACTTCAATGTAGAAGTAATCTTGTTAAAATATCGAATATGAGCATGAGGATCTTCTTTCTCAAAACTAAAGAATTATTTTGAAGTTACAAGATTGATTAGACTATGCTTGAGCTCGAAATGCTCAGCGGGAATGGGTGGTACTATGATTCCCTCCGCATAACCCTCGGTGGGTGCACGGAGTAATTCCGCCACAGTACGTTGATCGGCCATCGTAACTACGGGAACTTCTTCAAGAGCGAACGGTTCGACTCTTTTTTTTGAACGTCTACGGTTACGACGTTTCGGATTCGTAGAAGTAGGATTCATAGAAGGTTCACCAACAAATTTTGAAGAAGAGCGAGTTTGCATACACTAAAAACAAAATAAAAAGAAAAAATATTTTTGTAACCGATAATCGAACAAGTGTACGATAGCTCTTTAAAAAACGCACAAAGAAGCGGAGGAGCGGGAACGCGTAAAGCTATTAAAAACCTTCTCCTTTCTGGTCGAAGTTCGTAGGATCGACCCTCCTTATACCTCTCTTATAGTTTGTAATCTAAAGGTGAGCCGAATTCACAAGTGACACAACGGTCGTTTTTGTTGGTTTTTTTAATTTTATTGGAATTTTTGATTACTTGATAATAGAAAAAATATATTCACAAATGAAAGCGATAACTTCACGGGGAAGGGTCTTCAAACACTAATCTTTAAACGTACACAATAATCGTTTCACAACCTCCCCGGCAGCGACGCCAAAAATTGATTACAATCCTTTAGTATATATAAATATATAAGGATAATATCAATTATAGAAGAGAGAGTAAGTATTCCGTAAGCCTTTTTAGAGATAATTACTTTTATCCAAAGTAAAACCTAAAAAAACCTTCTCGGGTCGTTTCTCGACGAGGTGCGAATTTGAAAATTGAGGTTCAGTTCGTGATCGTGTGATTGAATAGTTTAATGATTTTTGATTAGGATTCTATTTCTATATATAAAATACAAAAACAGGTAAAGGCAAACCAAAAATGAAAGCAATTAAAGATTTTAAACTAAAAACGATAACGGGAATCAAAACCGTGCTCTAAAAACCTAAATCCTACAATTTTAATCCTACAAAAGAAAATTTAATTTTTATAAATCCTAAATGATAAAATAAAATTTTAGAAAAAAGAATTATATTTTTTTGACTTTTATTTTATTTATTATGAATTAAAAACATTTTTAATCTAAAATATTAATTAAAAATACTAAACGAATTTGGAAAAATCTGAAAAATTCATGAAAAGTACTTTGGACAATGCTTAATCTAGGTAAAATAAAAAAGGCAAAACAGCTTATTGAAATAAGTTGTTATTAAGCTAAAAATGGCTGATAAGCTAAAAGAGTAAAAAGGGTTAAATATTAAATAATGCAAATGTATAACCGAAAAAGACCCAAGGGCGAGTGGTGATGAGTGTGTGTGTTAAAATGCTTGGTTGAGTTGGGTAGAGGTCACGGGTTCGAGCCTTGCTCACCCTTGACTTCCCTAATTCCCAAGTATTTTTATTTTTTGAAATTTCTTTTTGAAAAATCTTTAAGACCTAAAAATAAGCAACTTTTGTGAAAGTACTTTTTACAAAAACCTAAAATAAGATGGGAATAAGCTCTAAAAGGTGACAGACTTGGCTTTTTTTTAACTAAGTGACTAAAAGCTAACTGCTTGGCTTTTTAAGGCTAAATAAACAAAGGAAATTAAAAAATAAGCTAAGACAAATACACACCTACACCTAATAAGCACTAGGGAACAAAAATAAGCAAATAAAATGAGCTAATACTAAGCTTAAATCTCTTGAAAAGCTTCTAAACTTTAAAATTCTAACTAAAAATGCTAATAAGCTTAATAAAGCTTTGACCTAAGCTAAATAAGCTACAAGGACATAAAACCTACCTCATAAGCAAATGTAAGCACAAATTAAGCAAATCTAATAAGCCAATAAGCTTAGGAAAGCAAAGAAGCTTATTGGCCAAAACTTTCAACTAAACAGCCTAAGGGGGCACTTTCTAGCTTTTTTTTAAGCTATCAAAGCTATCCTTATGGCTTAAAGACCACAAGGACAGTCAAGATTATCCTATAAGCTACAAGAATAAGCTAATAAAAAGTGGGTTGAAACTCAAATAAGCTATGAAAAAGTCTTGTGAAAAATCTGATTACACTCAGTATGAGCTGAGTTTTTTTAGTTTTTTGAAAAGACAAAAGCAAAAGTTCAGGCCTAAATTAAGCTCGAAAAAAGACTTTTAAAATCCAAACCAAGCTCAAACAGATTGAGCTTATAGCACAATGAGCTTGTGCTATCAATTTCAAAATTTAAAACCTAATTTAACTTAACTTAATTTGAGATTAAAGATGACTATTTAAGCTTTTAAAATTTTTGCAAACACTTTGACAGTTTTAAGCTAAAAAAACACAAAACACATGCATACCTAAACTAAAGCTTTTCTACTGCATTCAAAACTAAGAACAAGCATACAAATAACACATTAAAAGCCATTAATGAACATCTAATCAAATAAGCTGATACAAAAGAAACAAATGGCACAAATTCAAAACTCACATACAAAAAACTTTGAAAATGAGTTTTAGACTTTTAAAACTTTTGAAAACTGTTTAAAACAACTTAAAAGAGCTTATCAAATTCCGTTTTAAAAACCAAGTAGTCTCAAACAGTAGTAACATGGGTTACTACTGCTTGACCCAAACACCTCTTTAAGTTTTCAAATCCTATTTTTAAGCTATTTTGAACTCATTTAAGCTAAGATTATTAAAAACAGATGATAACATGCAATATGAAGGCTTTTTAGGCAAGTTACAACAACTTATAAGCACTTAACAATAAGCAATAAGATTAAATAGTTTTAAACTTAAAATTGACAATTTTAATGAAAACACAAGTAAATGACATGTAAGCAATAAACAATCACAAATAAGCAATAAACAACAATGATAAGCAACAATAAGCAGTGATAAGTAGTACAGAAACAGTAAATAAGCAAATAAGCATTTTTAAGCTAAAATGCAAAAAAGAGAGAGTACCTTGCCCTTTGCTCTAAATAAGGGCAAATAATCTCTTAAGAGCTTTGTCTACAAGCTCTAGCTTGTTTAAATCAAGCTAGTAAAAACCTATAAGCCCTTCCCTTTTTGGCTTATCTTCCAAATTAGCTTTTGAGTGACTTTTGGTAAAAAAGACTTAAGCCATATAAACTATGGAAAAGTTTATATAACTTAAGTGAAAACAGCTTAAATAACAAGTAAAAGAGATTTATAGAGCTTATCAAACACTTTTAAAAAAGTAAGTTGCATAAATCTTAAAAACAGAATTTAACATAAAACCTTAAATTTCATTAAACTTAAAAATAGTACAAAGCTTTTAAGAAAAAGTGCAATAAGCTAAAAAGACTTTAATATAAGCTGAAAAACTAAAACTAGATGCCTCAAGGGCTTACACGAATCCTATTTATAGAAAAACCAATGTCTTGGGTCTCTTCTTTGTGTGCTACTTCTGTGAGAGGATTGAGAGGTTGTGCTTCTTGTGTGAGTGACTTCAAGTTTTCATCATAGCCATCCTAAATGCTTGTTCACCAAGTAGAGAAATCTGAGCCCTTAATTTTTGTCTATGTCCCATCAACGAATGATGTTATAAGGGATTGCCAAGGTGGAATTGGCTTCTTGTGAGTGGGGTTGAGGTTTGAGAGTGATGGGTTTGTTTGATGGTGCAGAGGCCAAGGTAAGAACGATGGATGAATAGTAGCTTGGCAGGAAATTTGTTTTGGGATACAGGGTAACGGTTGTTTGTTCTGAAATTGATAAGTTATTGCATTGTTAGTCCTTTGGGAATAACAATGTTAGTCCTTGGGGACTAACGATGTAAGGTGTTAGGGACTTGTGGTGTAAATGGGTTAAGGGTATATAGTTTGGGCTTTTGTTTGGACCGGTTTAAAGTTTTAATGGACTTAGGGTTTTAAGTCTTTTTAAAACCTATAAGTTTTATAAATCAAGGCTTAATGGGCTGACCCGGCCCATTAAATGGGTACGGGTTGGCCTATTTAAGATTTCTTCGGATTCGGCTTCGTCTTTGACTTTGACTTTTTGACTTTGACTTTTTGCCTTTGACTTTGACTTTTTCACGTTCTTTCCAATCTCGTGCTCGGTTTTGTCCGTTTTGGCTTGATTTTTATCCTTTAGTGAGTATCTGTTACTTGCACAATCGTAAATCACAAAACACACAAATACAATGTATTTTTGGTATTTTTTTGTATATTTTGGTCATTTTAGGCACGTTTTTATAGGTAAAAGGTATGTGTAATTAAACACATACCACCTACCAAAAAGAAACTTGTTGTTACGAACACCAATGTCATAGCATCGGGGATGTACAAGGTTAACACTGCAAACAAACAGGAAACTAAGAATGTTTTAATGTTCACAGGACCTAAAGATGTTACTAGTGTTAGAAGACCATCAAGTAGAAGCTCATCATCCAAGAATAGCGTCTTTTTTCAAACACAAAAATCATTTAGAATATGTAGAAGTTCATGTTAGGACAGATATAAAGACAAATGTTACCTCTATAAAGAATGCGGTTCAAACAAAAAATATTGTAACAAATGTTGATGTTTAAAATGCTCTTAAAGCGAAGGATGCATCGTGTGTTTCTTGTGATAAAAATGTGCTTACCCCATGTCATGATAAATGTCTTGCAAAGCATAAGTTGTATGTGAATTCAAAAGTTAGAAGAGCCATATTTATTACTCCTAAAACTTCAAAATCTAAGTCTTTATATACTACTCCCGTAATAACAAAAACTGGGTTTGCGGTATTTACTCCCTTAAGTGCCAAAAATAAGGTCACTAGTACTTCTCGATCAACTTCACTTTTAGCGCAAGAAACGTCACTTAGCAAATACACGAGGACAAAAATAAACACCAGTAGGAAGTGGAAAAATGGTATGAAACACAACCAAATCTTGGTTGGTCCCCTAAGAGCTTAATAGCTAAAGTGCATCCGAGTGTTGTTAAAATTAGAGAACATATTTTGTCTTACTCTAACACATCGGTTCCCGTTTAAAAATGGGTAGCCAAACCGTCCACTATTCCATTTGTGTTTTCTTTATGTGATGCAGGTGATCCAGATCATTTTGTGGATTGTTGATAGTGTTGGTCCCTTGGAATTGATATAAGGTTTATCAACTTTAAGCTAATCAGATTCGATAACAACAAAGTGAGTTTTAAACAAATATATATAAAGAATATAAAGAACAAGTTTAAAACACACCAAAATACTTTTCAACGTATAGACTTTTATTAGAATCAAATAAAGAATCTATGACACATCTTGCTTGTGGAATAGCAAGGTGGTTGAATGACAATTGGGGTGTTATCTCCTTCTAACTTAAACTTTAACCTATGTTAAAAGTTTAAGAAAACAAACTTGTTATGACCAAAACTAAAGCTTCAGCTTTCAGTGGTATGAGTCAGTTTGTTTGAGAGATAAATGAACTCTTCAATGTGTTTTCACATTAATTGGAAGAGATAACATTAACTCTGAGAATATCTTTCCTTTTATAGGCAATGAGATTAGGGTTTACAAGTTAACCTAATACGCGTGTCACACATCTAATGGGTGGTTGAGATAACATTAAATGTTGACATGCTTTAGAGTACCAGGTACAGTCCTTTGAGGAAAAGTAAATGTACTTCTCTGCTAACTTTAGAAGCACCTTTTCCAAGGGAGATTGCTTTATTCCTTTTGGCATAAAGCAATCTTTTTCTCGCCTTGTAAACCTTCTAGAAGTGAAACTTATGTTTCAGCTTCTGTTAAGGAGATAGACTACGTTCAGCTTGGAATTGTCAACCAAGTTGAACTGAAGCTCCAACCAAGGGCCTTATTCAGTTTTTGTACCGCTGCATACACTGAAGTGAAGATACTTCCCAATCTTCTAAGGACCTGAAGAGCTGATGCTAAATGAAATTCAGCATCTTAAACTGAACTACTTTAGCGTGAGTAACTTAGGGGATTTTATGTTTAAATCTACTAAATATCTGAAGGGCTCAAGAACTGAACCCAACAATCTCCCCCTATTTAAATATACAAATAACCTAAGTTAAAATCAGTTGTAAGTGAGCAAAACAACTTCTTCTTACATAACTGATATAAATTAAACAACATAAACTGATAACCACTTCTATTAACTTTCATTACATTACATTTACAAAAGATAAGGTCAATACAAATGATTTCTATACTACTGCCTCAGCTGCTCAATGGTTCTCATCTGCTTGAGTGGATTAAGGTTTCTTTTATCAACTTCGGCAAGCAAAAGGGAACTGAAGGTTCTAGCATGATTATCCACCCCAGGACCTTGATGTCGTCTGAAGAAGATTTCTTGTACGGTGTATAGCATGGCGTTTGAGAAATCCCTTAGGTCTTCAATGGTAACAAAATCCTGTCTATGATAAGAATTAAACATGATCATACTAAGGACAGGTTCATTTAGCACAGTACCAGCTAAATGATCTCCATACAGAACTAATGACTTAAGCCTTTTGGTTGCTTTGAAGTAGTCATGGATGTCATCAGCAAGTTTTATTTTCTTGTTTGCAAGATCGTTTAGTTTGTCAAGAGGGTCCTGCATACTTAGAGGAATATCTAAGTTTATGCTAAGTTCTGCTTTAGTTGTGTGCAAGTAGTCCATTCTTGTTTGTATTTGACATAGATGGTTTGCCATTCTTTTCCTTTTCTATCTGGACATGCTTTTATCACTTCTCTCCATTCACCAAGATGCAGATCACTGACTTTGAAGTTGGGAATAACTTTATATGTGCCATCCTCTATATATACTTTAAAAGTAATTGGACCCTTTCTTGTCAAGACATCACAGTTGGTGATTCTTGATTTAGCTCTTCTATTCAGCATTTTGTCACAATATCTATCATATTCCAACTTGTAATTATAGTACTTGTGTACCACCTCTAGGCCAAGCAGATCAATCAGTTCTACTTTCCTTACCTCCCTTTCCTGTTCAGCTGCTTCAGCTTTGGCTTCCTCCTCTAGCTTCTTTTGATTATTGATTTGTTCTTTAGACAAATGAATGTGCCTTCCATCTTCAGTGACAAAATCAAACTTCTTTAGCTTTTTTACCTTAGAGGATTTAACCATGAAGCCAGTCACATGAGCTTCTTCAATAGAGTCACTTTTAGTACTCTTTTTCTCAGCCTCCTCTGAAGACATTACCTTTTTGCTTTTGTCTTTCTTGATGTGCTCCCCCTCAGGTTGAGAGGAGCTTCTAGGTGGGCTTTGGAGAGGAGTTTTCATTTGAGTAGTGGTAGTGATGATTAGGGGATTGATTGGTGTAGTAGTAGGTGGTGTTGTTGGCTTTGGTTGTTGGTTTAGATTTTATTTTTCAGCTTCAGCAATCTTTTCAGCTCTTCTTTTCATGGTTGTTTGATCCGTGCCTTGAACGGATCCACTTCACGAAAGATGTTTAGAGATGGGATTGATACAGAAGTTGTATCTATGATCCATGGTTTATGTTGGTAAATCTGTTTGATGAGGAAGTGGAGTTCATTCTATTGTTGTTCGTGATGAGATTTGTAAGGATATCAGTAGTAGGTAAATTGTTTGCTTATGAATGTTTTATGACATGCGAAGTTGTGTAAGGAATGCACGTGATAGGAGATTCTCTTTATGGATATTATATTAATATTGTTCGAGTGTATAGAACTTAATGATGCTTTCATTGATTAATACTATTGGGCTCAAGATACGTGGGCTTTAAGAGTTTTTAATATTGTTCGGGTCAAGGGAAGTAATTTAGTGTTGTTCGTTTGTTTTATGCTGCTTGTAAGTTTTGGTTGTGAAGCTACTGTTTGGACCAAGAAAAGGTTAGTAATGCTCATTGATTTTTAGTATTGCTATTGGAAAATATGTTTGTACTGCCTTTGTCGTTCGAGAAAGAAGTTTGTACTACTAGTGTTATCCGATAAGCAGTTAATACTGCTAGTTCTATTCGATATCGGATAAAATATGTTTTTGGTTCTTGGTTATCAGGGGATCTCGAACAGATGAATGACACACACAAAATGTTTGGGTTTTGGTTATGATTTTACATATTCTTAAAACGTTTAAAAGGCTCGTATTTTGGATCTATTAAAGATGTGTTACAAAGAAGGTTGTTTATCACCTATTTGAAGATGAAGTGGAATTATTTGGTTTGTGTTTTATCATATCTTAAAGTGAGTGTAACATTTTAGAGATAACTTGTTTGGTTATATACGGTTTATGAATGAAGACTTGATAAAACTAGTTTTTACCTGATGTAAGGAGATACATTGATAGTACTCACAGGTATTTCTATCACTTGGTCAGTGACTCATGTAAGTCCAAGCGGGATTTTAATCAGATATCCGAGGTCTACTCAGTAAAAGATGAGAAAGAAATTATGAGTTCTTATCATATTATAAGAGCAAAACATAAGACACAAGTTTGGTTTAATCTAACTTCAACAATAAGTTCGATTACTTAGTTTTCAACATCGTTAATCATTACATAGAGCCTCAGAATTGAAGAATCAATGAAATAGATAACCAATGGGATTCAGTGGAAGCTTAATTTACAAATGTTTATAACCATTAATAAGCTACATCGAGGTGAAGGTTTTTTACTACAACAGCCCTTTGTTATACTACTGCTAGTGTAAGTTTTTCTACACATAATTCAAGTTTTCTTAAGGTGCGTAATGTCCAGGGCAATTTAGGTCAATGAATACTTGGATTAGAAGTGTAATATTAGGTTCAGTATTAGTGAAATCAAAGTCATACTTAGTCTCCCTATTTGATTATCACAAAAGAAGAAGAGATGATGAATATTCAACTTGTATATCAATTATGTTCTTAATGGAAAAAAAAAAAAAAAAAAAGCATAAGAAAAGAGATAAAAAATAAAAAAAAAAAAAAACAAAAAAAAAGTTTTTTAATTCGTATAATTAACTTTATGGGAAGTTCGTGACTTATTTGGATTTGTCATTATCAACTATGGGAAGATTGTTGGGAATTATATTATGAGGTTGATAAGACAAAACAGAATTAAACAAAAGACTTAAAGAAAAGGACCTAAATCGATAATCAGAGATTCTTCAAGCTGAGTGGAGTATATCTATAAAAGATTGAATATATCAGAATATACTAAAGATATGCTCAAGAGAATAAAGATAAAGATAAAAAAGATTTAGTTTCCTTATATAATTATTATGTTTCCTTGCTAGCTTTTGCTCTCTAATAATTCAGCATACCAACTTAGACTGGAATAACTCTTGCAATTTTTCATCAAGAGCAATTTGATCTTTCCTCTTTAAAGGAACTTCAGGCTCAATCATAATATCTTTTTCTTTATCTTTAGAACTTGAAGGTTTTATCTCTTGTGGAACTTTGAACTCACCTGGCTCTTGTAAAACCACCCCTCTATCCTTAGGTCTTGTAGTTGTTGTTGTAGCAGCAGTAGTAACAACTTTAGGCTTAGCTGCTTTAGTCTGTATAAGTGTCTGAGCCAAAGTGATTTCCTCAATAATTGTAGGAACATCACTACCTTCAACACTAGCAGTAGTAACTGCTTCACCAATAGTACTATCATCAGGCTTAGTACTCTGTTTACCTTTCCCATCAACCTTAGCTTCCACATGCATCTCATCATCCTCTAAAACTCCAATATCAAACATTAAGTCATCATCTTGTCTCTCTTGAGTTTCATCAACTAAAGTAACATCAACATCAACATCAATATCTTCAACAATCAAATATATAGATCCCCCCATACTAGAGTTGAACATTGTCCTTAATGTTTAAGAATGGTCTCTACGTAAATCCGAAGCCGTTTATTAAGTATGCTCAAAGATAAACGTTAGTCGATAAGATTGGATATTGGATTCCCATAATATATATAATATAAATATATAAGGATAATATCAATTATAGAAGAGAGAGTAAGTATTCCAAGAGGGTTTTTAAGAAGGAAAATTACTTTTACCCAAAGTAAAATCCCAAAAAACCTTCCCGGGTCGTTTCCCCGACAAGGCGCGAATTTAAGAATCGTGATTAAGTTCGTGATCGCGTGATTGAATATTTTAATGATTTTTGATTAGGATTCCTATTTCTACAAATATAAAAGCAAAAACAAGTAAAAGCAAGCCTAAAACGAAAGCAATTAAAGATTTCAAACTAAAAACGATAACGGGAATCAAAACCGTGCTTTAAAAACCTAAATCCTACAATTTTAACTCTACAAAAGCAAATTTAATTTTTATAAATCCTAAATGATAAAAGAAAATTTTAGAAAAAAAGAATTATATTTTTTTGACTTTTATTTTATTTATTATGAATTAAAAACAGTTTTAATCTAAAATATTAATTAAAAATACTAAACGAATTTGGAAAAATCTAAAAAAATCATGAAAAGTACTTTGGACAATGCTTAACCTAGGAAAAATAAAAAGGGCAAAACAACTTATTGAAATAAGCTGTTATTAAGCTAAAAATGGTTGATAAGCTAAAAGAGTAAAAAGGGTTAAATATTAAATAATGCAAATGTATAACCGAAAAAGACCCAAGGGCGAGTGGTGATGAGTGTGTGTGTTAAAATGCTTGGTTGAGTTGGGTAGAGGTCACGGGTTCGAGCCTTGCTCACCCTTGACTTCCCTAATTCCCAAGTATTTTTATTTTTTGAAATTTCTTTTTGAAAAATCTTTAAGACCTAAAAATAAGCAACTTTTGTGAAAGTACTTTTTACAAAAACCTAAAATAAGCTGGGAATAAGCTCTAAAAGGTGACAGACTTGGCTTTTTTTTAACTAAGTGACTAAAAGCTAACTGCTTGGCTTTTTAAGGCTAAATAAGCAAAGGAAATTACAAAATAAGCTAAGACAAATACACACCTACACCTAATAAGCACTAGGGAACAAAAATAAGCAAATAAAATGAGCTAATACTAAGCTTAAATGACAGAATCTCTTGAAAAGCTTCTAAACTTTAAAATTCTAACTAAAAATGCTAATAAGCTTAATAAAGCTTTAACCTAAGCTAAATAAGCTACAAGGGCCTAAAACCTACCTCATAAGCAAATCTAAGCACAAATTAAGCAAATCCAATAAGCCAATAAGCTCAGGAAAGCAAAGAAGCTTATTGGCCAAAACTTTCAACTAAACAGCCTAAGGGGGCACTTTCTAGCTTATTTTTAAGCTAGCAAAGCTATCCTTATGGCTTAAAGACCACAAGGACAATCAAGATTATCCTATAAGCTACAAGAATAAGCCAAGAAAAAGTAGTTTGAAACTCAAATAAGCTATGAAAAAGTCTTGTGAAAAAGCTGATTACACTCAGTATGAGCTGAGTTTTTTAGTTTTTTGAAAATACAAAGCAAAATTCAGGCCAAATAAATCTAGAAAAAAGACTTTTTAAAATCCAAACCCAATCTCAAACCAATTGTACCTTATAGCTCAATGAGCTTGGGCTATCATATAAAATTTAAAACCTACTTTAACTTATATAAATTTGAGATTAAAGATGACTGTTTAAGCTTTTAAATTTTTTGCAAACACTTTGACAGTTTTAAGCTAAAAAACACAAAACACATGCATACCTAAACTAAAGCTATTCTACTGCATTCAAAACTAAGAACAAGCATGAAAA
Source organism: Tanacetum coccineum (assembly GCA_026074375.1). NCBI lineage: Eukaryota > Viridiplantae > Streptophyta > Magnoliopsida > Asterales > Asteraceae > Tanacetum > Tanacetum coccineum. The sequence goes on from BQNB010010243.1 coordinate 16,425, forward strand.
TAACACTTAAAAGCCATTTATGAACATCTAATCAAATAAGCTGATACAAAAGAAACAAATGGCACAGGTTCAAAACTCACATACAAAAAACTTGAAATTGATTTTTAGGAATTTTTAAAACTTTTAAAAACAGCTTTAAAACAACTTAAAAGAGCTTATCAAATACATTTAAATTTAAAAAATAAAAAACCCAAGTGTCTCAAACAGTAGTTACAATAGGTTACTACATAACTGTCTGAACCAAACACCCCTTTAAGTTTTCAAATCCCATTTTAAGCTATTTTGAACTGATTTAAGCTAAGATTATTAAAAACAGATGATAACATGCAATATTGACGGTTATATAATGAAGAATAACAACAGCATATCAGCACTTAAACAATAAGCTAAGATAAGCAGTTTTTAAACTTAAAAATTGAAAGTTTTAATGAAAACACAAAGTTAAAATACATGTAAGTAATAAACACTCATACATACGCATAAACACAATAAAAGCAACAAAAAGCATTGATATCAGTACAAAAAAAGTAAATAAGCAAAAACGTATTTTTATGCTAAAATGCAAAAAAGAAGAGAGTACATTGCCATTTGCATAAACAAAGGCAAATAAGCACTTAAGAGCATTGACTACAAGCCTAGCATATTTAAAAACAAGCTAGTAAAAACCTATAAGCCTTCCTTTTGGCTTATCTATCGAAAAAATACAAAAAAAAAAATAAAATTAGCTTTTTAGTGACTTTTTGTTAAAAAATACTTAGAGCCATATAAACTATGAAAAGTTAAATACTTAAGTGAAACAACTTAAATTACAAGTAAAAGATATTAATATAGCTTATCAACACCTTTAAACAATAAGTTCTAAAACTTAACAACAGGAATTTAACATAAAACGCTTTAAATAATCTTAACTTAAAAATATTACAAAGCTTTTAAGAAAAAGTACAATAAGCTAAAAAGACTTAAATATATGCTAAAAAACTAAAACTAGATAACTCGATGCCTCAAGGGCTTACACGAATCCTATTTATAAAGAAACCAATGTCTTGGGTCTCTTCTTTGTGTGCTACATCTGTGAGAGGATTAAGAGGTTGTGTTTCTTGTGTGAGTGACTTCAAGTTTTCATCATAGCCATCCAAAATGCTTGTTCACCAAGTAGAGAATTTTGAGCCCTTAATTTTTGCCTCTGTCCCATCAACGAATGAGGTTATAGGGGATTGCCAAGGTGGAATTGGCTTCTTGTTAGTGGGGTTGAGGTTTGAGAGTGATGGGTTTGTTTGATGGTGCAGAGGTCGAGGTAAGAATAATGGATGAATAGTAGCTTTGCGGGAAATTTGTTTTGGGATACAGGGTACCGGTTGTTTGTTCTGAAATTGATAAGTTATTGCATCGTTAGTCCTTTTGGACTAACAATGTAGTCCTTAAAAAAAAAAAAAAAAAAAGGACTAATGAAGTAAGGTGTTAGTGCTTGTGGCAGTAAATGGGATTAAGGGTGATGTTTGGGCTTTTGTTTAGGCCGGTTTAAGGTTTTAATGGACTTAGGGTTTTAAGGCTTTTTAAAACTTATAAATTTTATAAATCAAGGGTTAATGGGCTGACCCGGCCCATTAAATGGGTACGGGTTGGCCCATTTAAGATTTCTTCGAATTCGTCTTCGTCTTTGACTTTGACTTTTTAACTTTGACTTTTTGCCTTTGACTTTGACTTTTTCACGCTCTTTCTAATCCCGTGCTCGGTTTTGTCCGTTTTGGATTGATTTTGGTCCTTTAGTGAATATCCGTTACCTGCACAATCATAAATCACAAAACACTCAAATACAATGTATTTTTGGTATATTTTGGTCATTTTAAGCACGTTTTTACAAGTAAAATGTATGTGTAATTAAACACATACCATATGGTAAAAGAAGGCATTATTCTAGGACATAAGATTTCAAAGTCCGGGATTGAGGTCGACAAAGCTAAAGTTGATGTTATAGCTAAACTTCCTCATCCGACTTTCGTTAAATGTGTTTGAAGTTTTTTCGGTCACGTCGGGTTCTATCGTCGATTTATTCAAGTTTTTTCTAAAATCGCCCGGCCGATGACCCATCTTCTTGAAAAGGAAACCCCGTTTATTTTTTCAAAAGAATGTATTAAAGCTGTAATATAATAAGATAAGTTAACTCGAAGCCCAGATTTTAGCGGCCCTCGATTGTGATCTACCATTTGAAATTAAGTTGCGACGCTGATGATTACTTGGTAGTTGCAGTCTTGGGCAACGTAAGACCAAACATTTTCAGCCTATACACTATGCTATTAAGGACCAGACGATGCTCAGCACATTACACAACTACGTAAAAAGAATTAATATCCGTAAGTAAAGCCATTCGATAAATTCCGGCCTCTACTTAGTCTTATCAAAGTACATAGTGTATACGACCACTCGACTCATAAATAGCATCATGTTAAGCCAGATGCAAATCCGAGATGGCACTGGTGGATCCTCCTACTCCAAGAATTCGATGTCATAATTCATGATAAAAATAAGATCGGAAGAATCTCACGGCCGACCATTTGTCTAGATTAGAGAACCCTCATCAAGGTAGAACTCAAGAAGAAAGGAAATTAATCAAACATTTCCTCTCGAGACCCTTGGGAATGATATCTTTTCGGTGGTGATTCTAGAACCTCATGTTTTGCCGTACATGGAAACTACCGGGGAATTTTGTAGTAAAAGGGATGTCGTCCCAACAAAAGAAAAAATTCTTTAAGAATGTTAAGCATTATTTTTGGGATGACCCATACTTGTTTAGGATTTGTGCGGATCAAATGATTAGATGATGTATTCACGGCCAAGAAGCCGTTGATATCCTCACAGCTTGCCATAATAGACCCACCGGGGGACATCATGGTGCCAACTACACCGCTAAGATATTCTTTGATTCCGGTTTCTATTGGCCGACTATTTACCGTGATGCCCATGACTTGGTCACACGGTGTGACACTTGTCAACGTCAAGGTAAAATCTTGCAAAAAGACGAAATGCCTCAAAATGCAATTCAAGTATGCGATATCTTTGACGTATGGGGCATCGACTTTATGGGCCCGTTCCTGTCTTCTCGAGGGAACAAGTACATTCTCGTAGCCGTCGACTATTTGTCTAAATGGGTTAAAGCAAAAGCGGTCCCCACTAATGATGCTCGAGTTGTTGTTAAATTTTTGAAATCTCTTTTTGCCCGATTTGGAACTCCTGGTGCTATAATTAATGATCACGGTACTTACTTTTACAATGACCAATTCGCGAAGGTTATGCTTAAGTATGAAGTCACCCACCGTCTTTCTACTGCGTATCATCCACAAACGAGTAGACAAGTGGAGGTTTCAAATCGTGGTTTGAAACGTATTTTAGGAAGGACCGTAGGTGAAAACCGTGCTTCATGGTCCGATAAGTTAGATGAGGCATTATGGGCCTTCTGTACCGCATTCAAGACACCCATTGGGTGCACTCCTTATAAGATCGTGTACAAAAAGGCTTGCCATCTTCCTATCGAGCTTGAACACAAGGCCTATTGGGCCTTGAAACATTGTAATTTTGACCTTAAGACCGCGGGTGATCACCGGAAAGTTCAAATGAATGAATTAAATGAACTCCAGGATCAAGCTTACGAGAATTCTTTAATCTACAAAGAGAAAACAAAGAAGATTCATGACTCCATGATTAAGAACCGCGTTTTCAACGTTGGTGATCGAGTTCTTCTCTTTATATGTCGATTAAATATTTTCTCGGGCAAGCTTAAAACCCGTTGGACCGGACCATTCACCGTTGCTCAAGTTTTCCCTTATGGTGCCGTCGAGTTATCTCAAACCGACGGACCAAACTTCAAGGTGAATGGTCATAGACTTAAACATTACTTTGGAGGGGACATACCACCGATGGTTGTCCCGGATCTCCAAACTTTCCCCATGGACCATTAAATTCGGGGTCAAGTCAGGCTCGTGACTTGGTTAACAAAAACAAGCACTTCGCGGGTGGCAACCTATGCTTATCCCTAGTAGTAGTATAATAATGAATAAGTGTGATGTGAGGAGGCTCGCCTCCTCCTTTCTCGTGTTTCGTGTTTATGTCCAGGATTGCACGGATTATGAAGACTCTCGTGCTCATGGTTTTATCCATCGTTCACTCGATCTTTAATAATTCACATGCTTATATATGGGAATCCGATATCCTAGATCTTATTGATTAACGTTTATCTATTAGCATAATTAATAAACGGCTTTAGATTTGCTTAGAGACCCCTAAATATTTGGATTATGCCTTGAAATTAGTATGGGGGTGACAGTCTCACATTTAGGACAATGTGTAGTTCTAGTATGGGGGGAGGGTCTTTCGATTCGATCTTACTTGCATTTGCCTTGTCTTCACGTAACCCTGTTTTTCCACAAAAAAATATGTGAAAAATATGCCAAATTAAAAAAATCAAAAATAGAATAAGTGTTTTGACACGTAGTTTTGTCTTTTTAAGGATTAAATCTAGCTTGCCCCTTAACTTATATAAATTTAAGTTTTTGCTAGTCTTTTATACATGAAACTTTAAAATGCGAATTCTGGCTTAAAAGAGCCAAGAGTTTGCAAGTTTCCATGATAGACTTTAAATATGCAAATCTTTTTTTATTAGACTAAGCATTCGCGGATCTTTTTATTAAAGATTTTAAATTTACGAAAAGCGAGAAATGATAGAGTTTTATATAAGTTAGATGTTAAACATAGAGTACTTGGATCTCTTTTAGGCTCATAGAGGTTAATTGTGGTTTTTTGCTCCCACCAGCTTAATAAACGTTATATAATTGTTAATAAATAAAATTGCTTTAGGTTTTTGCGATTCTTAGTTTAAATCACTTCGTAGAGATTCCTTCTGGTGAAAGTAAGGTACACATCGAGGTTAGGTTTTGTAGTGTTGTGGGGAAATATGCTACCGATTCTTGACGGCATCCGCAAACCGATGTCTAGGTAGTTAAAAGACCCAAGACTTGAAATTTAGCTAAATAATAATAAAAATTTATGTAATAAAAACCAAAGCACGAGATAAGACCAACTAACCACTTGTCGACAACCAAATCGATGTGGTAGTCATTTAAAGGGTGAAGGTAATAATAATAAATAAAAAATCGTGGGCAGATAAAGTTTACTGCCTCTTTTAGCCGCTCACAACCAATGTGTCATCTTCTATATAAGGCAGCATGTAATAATCCGAGACTGATAAAAGTTTTTGTTGCAATCTTGTGCCGGTGCTCACACCCATGATTGCAGCCTTCTAAAAGGTCGAGTAAATTACCGAGGTCGAAATAGACTCTTGGACCATGTCGTCTCGCATACCCGATTGGCATTGTTTTAAAGGACCGAGGTTTTAATAATGTTGCTATAATAATAAGAATAAAGCCAAATTTCGACTCCAGGATTATCTAAATAAAGCCTTCGTCTCTAGACTCGTAGTTGAGTTGTTTCGGATGAAATAAAAAGGATAACCCCTAAATCATGTGAATTTAGAACCTTAATATGGACCTTATGGACCTTATTTTCACAATATCATCTCTTTAGGAAATTATTTCAAACTAATTGTGGTCTAAACCGGGCACCTTTATGATAATAAGAACATAATTTATTTGTCACCAATAATAATAAAATATATAGAGGATTTAGGAATAATGGAGCGGAAAGTAGCTATGCATCCACAATTAGCATTTATAAGTAGTGTTAGCATCTTAACTTATATTTAGCAATGATTTCGTTTTTAAGCTTGGTTTGGGGCGGGTGAAAAATCAAGAACGATGAATTTATCCTTTTTCTTGTTCCATGAAGTTATGTTAGGTATGGATAATAAATGCATAAAAATGATAAAACGGGGAGCTTTTCAAAACTAGTGATTTCTTAATCTCTTTAGATGATCACTTTGCTACTTTTCAAGGTGATTAGTCTAAGGGGGTTGAAATTTTTGGTTTTCTAAGTATGTTTATGACATTTCGTAAGGACACGGTAATAGCTTAGTATAGGGAATTTTGGTATGTGCTTAAATACACATACCTTTTACCTAATTAAACGAGCTAAAAAGACCAATAATGACCAAAAATACAAGAAAAATGCAAAGTATATGTGTGTTTTGTCAATTGTGTCTTGCAGGTAACGGATATTCAATAAAAGGACAAAAATGAAGCAAAACGGACAAAACCGAGCACGAGAATGGAAAGAGTGTGAAAAGACGAAGCCAAAGGCGAATTTATCTTAAGTCTTAACCAAATCCAATCCCGTTAATCCTTTAACCCTAAAATACCCTAAAACTGTTACAAAGTTAGTCCTTGGGGACTAACACCATCAGTCCAAACCAATTACACCATTAGTCCTTAAACTTAAACAAACATAACTCCCGTTAACCCATTAAACCTATAACCCTTAACCTAACCTAACTATACCAAGTCAAAGCCCAATCCCATACCCGGTCAACCCAAAGTTATAAACACATGTCAAGTATTATTGTTTATTTTCCCACTTTTCCCTCCTTTTCACCATTAAAGAACCAGGGAGAAAATCCTCAAGCACACACGCTCGCCCCTAAGTTTCTAGAAGAATAAAGCCCTGACACCTCTGACAATAGAATGACATGCTGGAAATCCTAAGGCCAGTGATTGGTGGATTGGACGTGGCATCAAATCAAGGGTCAAGATCTATTGCTTGGAGAATAATCATGATTGAAGGGCCAAGAATGGTTGATGAGGAGTGTCCTAGGGTTCTGGATTCTTCCCCTCATCACTATATAAGGAGACCTCCTCACTCACTACGAAGGCGTCTAGTTTTAGCTTAATTTTTGTATTAATAGCTTATTTGTAACGTTTAGCTTATTGTATTTTCATTTCCAGCATTATAAACTTTTCTATATTAATAAAATTGCAAGTTTCCTTTTAAATCTTAATGTTCTAAATTTTGTTTTACTTTAGCTTATAATGATTTAAATATGACTTAATAAGCTCTAATAAGCTCCTAGTTAACTAATAAGCTAGTATACACTCAGTTAAGCTCTCTAAGGCTTAACTGATTAAGCTACTTACCGTAAATCTCACCCTAAATAAAACCTCAGCTAGTTTTGGATGATAAGCTAATTTTGGATGGGCTTATGGACAATACCAGCTTATCTTTGATAAGCTGGAGCTTGTAGATCAGCTCCTTGAGAGCTTATTGATCCCTGTTTAGCTGGGATCAAGGTACTTCTCCCTTTCTCTCTTTTATGCTCAAAATCTGTTTTGCTTATTTAGCTTATCATATTCCTTGTTGCTTGCTTATTCCTGCTTATAATTGCTTATTTAGTTTTGTTAAATCTTATTAATGCATATTAGTAATAGTTTATAGCTTATGACTCTTTTTTAATGATGTTTTCATATAAACTGCCTTGTTTTAGTTAAATAAGCTTATTGTTCCAACTTATTGATTAGAGTTTAATAGTGGTTAAAATTTGCTTAAAAGTTCTTCTCCCACTTAGATCTTAATCTATTTTAAGTTTTTACAACTTGTCTAAATCTGTTTTAAGCTTAAAAATGGTTTTCTCATTATTTAAGGGGTGTTTGGCACTAGCAGTACTAACTTGAGTTAGTACTGCTGGTTTGCTATTTACCTTTTAAGCAAATTAGATAAGCTAAAATTAAGCTTAAGAAGCAGTTTATATAAGTTTGAAAAGTTTAAAAACAAAGTTTAAGGTTTAAGCTAAACATGGTTTGAATCTGTGAGTGTAAAGCTTGTCATAGCAGCTTATTTGATTAGATCTTGATTAGCAGCTATTTGGTGTTGTTTTCTTACCTATTTTTGGTTCTTAATGCAGTAGAATTAGTTAATGTAAGTGTGCAGTTTGTCTTTGAGTGTTTAGTCTAAAATCCTGTCTAAAGTGTTCTTCATTTCAAATGTTTAAAAGTCCCATTTTCAATAGCAAATTTAAATAAGAATAAGTTTGTTTTAAGGTCTGATTTTGATAGCATAAGCTCATTGGATAGTGAGCTTCTTCTGTTTTTAGCTTTTGAGTTTTTACTTTAGCTTTTAGTAGCTTAATTATAGGGCTGCATATAGCCACTTTTCAAACTTCAAAAATCCAAAAAAATAGTTTAGTTAAACTGTCACTTTTCCAAGTCCTTTTTCTAGCTTATTTCTAAACAAAATTTCTTAATTTTAGTTTTTACGTGTTAATTAGAGGTCAAATTTAATCTGTTTTTAGGTTTTAAGGTCTAGCTTATTAGTTTAGTAGCTTAAAAGGTAGCTTAAAAGTGCCTTCTAAGGCTGTTGTGATAACAGGTTTAGCAAAAAGCTTAATTGGATTTCTGAGCTTATGGCTTATTGGAATTACTTAATTTGGGTTTAGATTTGCTTATTAAGTTTGATTTAAGGTCTTTGTAGCTTATTAGGGCTAAATTTGAGCTTATAGAAGCTTATGTGTAAAAACAGTTAAGTATTTTAGCTTTTGAGCTTTAAGTGTAATCTGTCTCTTAATTAAGCTCTTTTCTGGCTTATTAGTTGTTTTCATAAAAAGTCCCTTTTCAAAAAGTGCTTATTTTAGTGGTTAGAAGCTTTTTCAAAAAGAAATTTTAAAAAGTGAAAACATTGGGAGTATAGGGAAGCCCCAGGGTCGAACCCAGGACCTCAACCTTAACCCCCAATGCCTTAACACACACCCTCCATACCAACTGCCCTTGGGACTTCTTCGTTTATATATCCACACCATTTATTTCTTATACACATTTTGCCATAATAAGCTTTCAGCCCTTAAGGGCTTATTTCCAGCTTATTAAGATAAGCTGGTTGGTCCATTTTATTTTTCTTAAGTCTTAAACTGTTCAAAATATTTTCCCTAAATTTTTCAGATTTTTCCAAATAAGTTTTATATATTTTTTAATATTTTTAGATTAAAACTGTTTTTAATTCATAATAAATAAAATAAAAATCAAAAAAATATAATTCTTTTTTCTAAAATTATTTTTAGTCAGTTAGGATTTATAAAAAATAAAAAAATAATTTTAGGGGTTAAAATTCGATAATTTAGGTTTTAAGGTTCGGTTTTTGATTCCCGTTAACGTTTTCGTGTTTTATTTTTAATTGTCTTAATTGTTGCTTGCCTTTACATGTTTTTGCATTTATATTTGTAGACTTAGGAAACTAAAATCAAAAATCTTGATTATTCAAACACGCGATCACGAATTTTAACCGATTCTCAATTCACGCTTCGTCGAGGAAATGACCCAGGAGGTTTTTGAATTTACTTTGGTTAAAAGTAATCTTCTTAAATCCTTACAGAATACTTATTACTATACTATTATTGATATTATCCTTATATACGTATTTGTAAACTAATCATTTATAAATTTAGGAAACATTTTTATAAAATAGTACATTTCATAAGGATTCTAGATCTATAAATAACTCGAAAAACCTAGCTATAACGAAAAAGTTATGACATTTACAAGTTTACAATAAAAAGTGTTTTTATAAAAACAAGTTATTGTTCATAACAGTAAGTTTTTGGAAAATATTTTACTTAGATATAACTTTGAATTACGAATCCGTGCATATAATGATCACTAAAAATAGAATTAAAATGAAGGAGATATGAATTTTATACGATTTCAATAAATAAATTTATAAAAAATGTTTTTATAAATTTTCACCCACTGTTATTGTTCACAACAGTTTATATAAATGTTATAAGTATAAAATTTTGCTAGATTTCTCAAATACGATCCCATACATATAAAGAACAAGCAAAACGAAATTAAAACGAATGAGTTATGATTTTTACGAGATTACAACAATTAATTATATAAAAGTAGTTTTATATAATTTTACAGAAACAGTAAAAGTTACTGTTCATCATTAGCTAAAATATTATAAATGTAATATTTTGATAGATTTTCTTAATACGAAACTGTGGGCATAAGGAACGTATAAAACAAAGTTAAAATAATAAAGATATGAGGTTTATAAAACCTTATGCATTATTTTTATAAAAATAATTAAACTAATTATATAATATCATTATATAATCAATAAAAATACTAAATTAAGTATTATTATCAAATAATCAATTGTTGGACAAAGGTAACATTTTATTTTACGAATACAAATACATATACCTTTATTTAACAAAGTACAATTTAGATATTGTTTTGACATTTTAACTTAAACAAAAACTATTAGGTGGTGGTGTAACTATATAACTTGCGATGTTGTATTTACATTAAATACATTATACTCATACGACCTATAATTAATTAGGTTGCATTCGGATTTTCCGAGACGATTCACTTACTTGATTTAGATAGTCAGTCATTCACTTGAGGTGAGTTCATAGCCCCGTTTTATACAATTACAATGATTTATAACTTTGGGGTGAGAAACATGCAGTGTTTTACGATTGGACGCAAGTACACTTTTAACAAATTACGAGTTTGCCTAAGTAGCTATAACCCACTATGCCCATGAATCATGAACTGTTAATTACTGGATTGTAAGCGCGAATGTTATGAATAGATCTATTTGGGATTGACATCCCCGTTCGGGTGAGTAGCGCTCACTAGTTTCGGAGGTACCAAAACGACGAATGTATACCATGTCGGAACAATTTGGATGTTGCGGGTTGAACATCTACACGGGCACATTATTTGCATTAATTTGCATACATATATGTTGTAGCTTCAGTGTCATGAGCTTAGTGCATTTCGTAATTACTTTTGAGATATTGTATGTGTTACATGTCTTACACTTGGAAATCTTGCGGTCCTACTTTATACATTACTTAAACCTGTGAATTCACCAACTTTATGTTGACATTTTAAAGCATGTTTTTCTCAGGTCAATAAGGTACAAGAACATGGATACATTGGGGGTCAACATTTTGGGAGTCATTTTGCATGGAGATTTAAATGAATTACATTTTAGAGCATTTGTTATGTATTAAAATCTTTACACTTTTCAAGGATGAACAAGTTAAGCCATGGGCTTTTGTATCAAACAATTTATTTAATCCAATGTATCATTTTTAAATGACTCATATAGAGGTCGTTCTCATATCTTGTGCTATTGATCTATGATGTAAAACTCTTAGACCCATATTTTCGCTGCGACCCTATTTGGGGGTGTTACACTTGTGCCCGTCAAATTGGATATTGATGAGATGAACTACTCATCTTGGGTGTATTTTTTAAAATCTTTGCAAAGGTTTTGAGGTGTTGAAACATATTTTGGGTGAGTCCACTAATGAGGCAACCTCGAGTAAAGAATTTAAATAACATTCTCATTACTCCTAATATTGTAAAGAATTTAATTTATGTAAAGAATTTAATTTATGTCTATCAGTTTCTTCGTGATAATCATTGTACTGTCGAATTTGAAGCATTTGGTTTTTCTGTCAAGGATTTCATGACCTGGCGGGTGGAGCTTCTCCGTTGTGATAGCACCGGGTATCTTTACCCGGTCACGCAGTCTTCCATTATTCCTCATGCTTTTCTCACTAGTCAACGCTTTGGACATCCATGAAGTGAACGTTATCTTCTTTCTCGTAATTCAATTTCGTGTAATAAAGAGAAACCTCTCGTTCTATGTCATGCTTGTCAGCTTGGCAAACACGTGAGGCTTCCATCTGTTAGGTCTAGCACTTTAGTTCAGTCTTGTTTTGAAATTGTTCACTTGGATTTGTGGACTTCCCCAATTCTGAGTCTCTCTGGTTTTAAATATTATGTTTTATTCTTGGATCATTATTTGCAATATGTTTGGATTTATCCATTGGTTAATAAGTCTGATGTTTTGTCTAAGTTTGTGTTGTTTTGTAACTTTGTTAACACTCAATTTAAGTGTGAAATAAATTCATTTCAGTGTGATCATGGTGGTGAATTTGACAACCACGCTTTCCATAAGTTATTTACATCTCATGGTATTTAGTTTTGTTTTTCTTGTCCCAAAACATCTCAACAAAAAGGAAAGTCTGAAAGGACACTAGAACACAAAGTGGATTTGGCTACACCAAAAAAGTGTGACGATATACATATAGTCACACATGATTTTTCGAGTGTGTGTGACTAAAGGTCGCGTGACCGTAGGGTACCTACGGTCATATTCTTGAGTTAGTAGCCGCATCCATTAAAAAACAGTGACCAAAACCTTAACATGTGTGACTAATTAGGTACAAATTTAGTTGGATTAATCAGTATTAGTGACCGTAAACACTGTATAGTCACACAAAGCATGTATTTTTTTATATTTAGTCGCATACAATTAAGCATAAAGTGGCCAAAAGTGTAAATTAGTGTGACCATATGGTGTTTAAAGTGAAGTAAATGTGTATTTTGTGTGACTATTGTTTATCTAATGGCCACATGAAGTTTATGTTTGTGTGACCTTTTGTAATATTTAGTCAAACAAATCATGTTTTTTGGGTATTTAGTCACATACAATTAAGCATAAAGTGACCAAAAGTGTTAATAAGTGTGACCATATGCTGTTTAAAGTGAAGAAATGTGTATTTTGTGTGACTATTGATCATCCAATGGCCACATGAATTTTATGTTTGTGTGGTTGTCTTGGTGTGAAGGTTTAAGAAAGCTAACATGCCTTTTCACTCTAATTGTGTCACATTGGAAGCTTCTGTTTAACATATCAGTAATTGTTGCTGTGTAAGATGATATTTTTCTTTATACAGATGTTATGCATGTGTTGTTCTTAAGAAATCTACTGTTCCACATGAGTCTTTTTGCTTCCTTTCCAACACTTTGTATTCTTGTTGCATTTCTCCATTATTGTTATCGTCTACATGAGGTTCATTCATGACCCCTCTACTATCTTTTTTTTTTTAATATCTAAACACCACAATCAACTTTAGGATAACCCATATCACTCTTCATAGCCCTCCTCTGGCCTTGTTGACTTCCATACTTGCTTTTACCAAACTTTCCTATAGTACAGTGTAAAAATGGGCTTCATCTTTCCACTTGCAAGTCCTATCCTCTTGATCATACCAGCTATGTACTTTAAATGCAATTTTCTTCAGCAAGCTCTGATTAGATCTTCTCTTCTTTGGCTCACAGGTTATTATACCCAATATTCCTTTAACCTTGTTCCTGAACTTTTGCTGTGTTGGTTGTGAAGAATTATTGTTGTTGTAGATGTAACAACTCAGTCAATGACCAATTCATTATTTCCTTAGAGTTGGGAATTGTAGTAGTTGTTATAGTTGAAGCGCAATAACCTTTGATACTAGCAGCACTAACTGGTACACATGGCTTTCTACAACATTGGCTTTTACCTTGGGTTTTACACTTTTCAAAGCAGTAAGTGCTTGAGCCAAAGTAACTTCATCAATAGTTAAATTCACATCTTTAGCAACAACTTCTTGTTCTGCTAACACCTCATCACCAGTTAAATTGTTCACATCAAACATATCAGCATCATCTTGATCATTAACCAGGGTAATGTCTTCATCAGCATCAATATCATGAATCTACTTGTTGTCCTAGTTGTAGGATACTTCTTGTTGATTCCCACTTAATAAATCGAATTCCTTAAGCTTGTTTAAGGTTTAGTTATATTAGATAAATCTAACACAACTATAAAAGAAACTTTGTTAAGTTTATTAAAGATTATGCGAAATTATCTTTATTTTAGTAAGAATTCATTAATGAAACAGTAAACACAGATCACAATTTATAACAACAATATAAAGCTCACATAATATTATTAAGAATAATTCGATTAGTGTCTAGTATTAGGGTTATAAAACCTTGAAGCTATGAATAACACTTATCAAATCGTAAACAACATATTAAACTCTATACCCTAGGACCTCCTTTTATACACCAAGGAGTCCTAGCCGATTTACAATATATTCCTAAGGACTAGAATATCTCTCTATGTATATTCTATATAAAATAACTAATAATTTATCACTAAGTTTCTTGATCTCCAAACAATCTTTTTATTTCTTATGTCTTTTCCTTTTCTTTAACGTTGAAACTCTTTTAGCAGTCCTTAATCTTAAGCAATAGTAACTTATACCTCAGCAAAAAAACATTAACTGATACACAAGTAGGTAAACTACTAGAATATTTTCTTCAATCTTCACCAGCAGTACTAACTTTACACTAGCAGCACTAACTTTATACTAGCAGTACTAATATATACTAACAGTAGTAATTGTGAACTAGTAGTACTGTAGAATCCAAGAATCACTTTACTTCATAATCGAAACAAGAAATGTAGAAGGAGATTGTAAGAATTTGTAGAGTGAGAGAGAGTAGTGAGAGAAAAGTGAGAGTGAAATGAGACAATCCTTGCCGAAAAATGGGGGGTGGAAAAAATTACAAATGACCAACTCACCTCACCTACCTTGGTGAGGTGTATATGTATCAAACTAAAAGGCTTACTTGCCTTTAGTATTTCTACGGGTCGGGCTCGGGATTACTTGGGCCTTCGCCCAATACACGTGACCGGTTAGCTTACATTTAAGAGCCTATTTACCCGTCTAGCCTATTACAACATATTAATTAATGACCGAGACCTAATATAATTAATAACGAACTTCCTTGTTTGACTCAATATTTTGAGGCTAACAATCTCCCCCGAAGTGAGTTCATTGTGACACTCCTTCGTGAGATCAATGAGATTGCTTTTGCCGTTAAGCTCTTGTGATCTTTGTCTCTATCTATGTTGTAGGATTTTTCCTTCATGCTATGTGATCTTTGATCTTTAGCTTGTCATAGTCTTTCGACTTCGTCTTTTGGCCAAATCTTTACACTCTTTATCCTTCCGTATGATCGTTCTTTGCGCCTTGCGATCTTGTGTCTTGACCAACATGCTCATACTTTGCATCATCTTTGAAAGTTGCTAAGTAATATCCCTTGATAGACTTGATACTTTGAAGGAAGATCTTGTATATCAGAGTTTGTGCGGAAGTCTTTGTCTTTAATTCTTGAGCTTTCATGATTTTTGAATCTTGACTGCTTTATAGTATGTCTTTGTCGTTATGAGATGAGCATGTGTAATGAAATCGGACTTTAGCTGGAAAAAAGGCATAACCTCCACATATTTATGTATACTGAAATAAAACAGTTAGCAATAAAGCGTGTGGATAAATATGGCTTTGTCTTCGTCCAGATTTGGTTAGATTAACCTTCGGTTCTGTAGGACCGTTTTACAGTATAAATACTGTACCTGTGATCAGGTAGATTCAAAGAATCTCCTTGACAGGGTTTCTAGCTCAAAGCGTAGGATCTTCTAACACAGATGTATTAGATTTACCATGCTTGCTAGTTCTCATTACCGGAACGTCTCAACAGGACAACAAGGTAAGAGGAAGCAGATAGTTACTATTTTTGATAAGCCATTAATTCTTTTCCCTGAACAAGTTTAAGTCAACATTGAATCGTACCATTGTTTCTTTCCAGTTGACACAAGTTTGATTCGTATAGAATCTCGCAAGTCACCTCCCAAGAGACCTTGTTGATGCTGGCTTAAGCAGGGATTTCCTTCTTCATTCGTGAGGTCATAAGTATACTCAGATGTTCTAGCACAATCACAGGGATAAATTCGTAGGACCTCTTGTTAACAGTTGTGAAACTAATGGTGTTCAACAAAGTGTTAGTAATGGATGTGTCCTAATGAGATTTATGTATGTTTGATCTCTTCTTGGCTCTAGACTCGATTTGTGCACTTTTGGTTTTAGTAATCAGAGGCTGGAGCAGACTGCCACCTATTCAATATCAACTAACTCGAAGTGAGAAAGTTAATAGAAGTCGTGTGTATCTCCGTGACAAATGAGACAAGTTTCTGTTGAGAGAAACTTGAATGGCTGGGAAGGGTTATGCATTCCATCACTGGGTCCATGATGTCATTCTTTAATATCAAAATCCATCTTTGTAAAAACTAATAGATTATCTATTGACCCGGTTTTTGCCTAAGGTGTAAGGAGGGCTGCTTTCTTTTCACCCTTGATCCATACATTTCTTTTTAATTCTTCAACCCCTTCAATGCTTACTAAGACGTCATTACTAACACCTTGTTGTGATTGTTCCAGTGTTAACTCAATCTTAGTCGGCATTATTCCCTTAT
Organism: Tanacetum coccineum; assembly: GCA_026074375.1. Classification (NCBI taxonomy): domain Eukaryota; kingdom Viridiplantae; phylum Streptophyta; class Magnoliopsida; order Asterales; family Asteraceae; genus Tanacetum; species Tanacetum coccineum. Next base: position 32,526 of record BQNB010010243.1, read on the forward strand.
ACTCATTCATCTCGAATCATACCTAAGGACTGCTATTTCTAACTATGGAGTGTCCTTGGGTAGATCCCTCCGGTTCTAGTTGGATCATTAGACTAATACCTAACCTAACCACCTTATGACTTCAGAATCGTCGTGAATTAAGATGTTGTTGGGTATGAGATCGAACTATAAAACCTTTTCCGAAGAGTATCAAGCACTTTGAGTCGATTAGATAACTTATTATTTTTAAGATCGCATTTTAAATACATTTATCCCCTTATTTTAAATACTAATTCACTTAGTTTTTTGAAATACTTTGTGATTAAAATTTGTCATGAAAATTATGTGGGGAAAACTTTTATACTTAGCATGAATTACATGGAACATGGACTTGCTCCCCCTCAATTTTACATATGTTTGACACCAAAAAAATGATATCAAGTTGTAAAAGGAATATAAAATTGAGGGTTAGCATTGTTGAGCACACAATTTTGAAAGGTTATGAATTTTCATTGAAGAATTCTTGAAAAATTATGCTCAACTACTAAATCATCCTATAACATACAATCTATTGAATAGTTATCATTATTACTGAGTTGTTATTAAGAGATTCTTGATAATGTTTTGAATACATAATAGTTGTCGTGAGAAGATGTATCCAAAATCATTAAAACTTTGTTTTTCAAAAAACTCCCCCTCAAACTGTTGATAATCGTTTAGCCCATCTAGGATCGTTTTACAGATAATATTGAACACGCAGCGGAATAATAAGAAAGCAATATTATCAAACAAGGTTTTTCATTCAAACGATTCCTATTTACCCCAACCTATAACATGGGGCTACACCAACTAATTATGGTGTACTAACTAACTAACTAACTAGACTCTCATTGGGAGAGTTCTATGTATGATGGATATTAAAACCTATGAGTCTATGTCTCTTTATATAAGGAGAGAGCATAAGACGTTACAAAGAATTCTAATCAAACACATTAATGCTATTAATTATCATTAAGTCCATCATTAATGCTATTAATTATCATTAAGTCCATCATTAAGTTACATCTTGTAACTTCCCAATCATTAAGTCCTTCTTTAAGTTACATCTTGTAACTTCCCAATCTGTCGATTAAGTCCTTCTTGTTTCATTCTTTTGTTCTTTTGTCTCATCAAATCTATAATTCCCAACAATCTTCCCCTATTTGATGATGACAAAACAAACAATGTTCTTGCACGAACTTCATCATAAAGCCTAAGCTTCCCCTGAAGTTGAGATGTAATCATCTCCCTGAATGAAACAATGCTTCCCCTTGACTTAAGATCTTCTTGAACATGTCACCACAATACAAAGTTGCAAATCACGAATCTTCTGTAGTCTTCTTCCCCTTTTTGTAATCATCCAATAGGGGTCTTCAGTAGATAAGCAACTTGTAAACACTTCCCCTCAAGTGGTACATGTAGATGGTTAAACAATTAAACAATAAGCTTCCCCTGAAACCCATATGTTTACCATCTCTTGAATCTCGAACTCTGTAGGCTCCATGTAGTGATCACTGATGAAGAAAACTGAGTATAACAAATTTGTTGAAGAAGTTGAATTTCCCAAACTTGTGTCTTATGTCTTGCACTATCCACGTGACGTCGAGTCTCATACCTGCTATGTATAAGTAGACCTATGTCTCTTGACAAAATCCTCATCTATATGAGACACTGAGCACAACAACGTAACTCCTTAAAGTGATAGCAAGTGTGAGCATTAAGCACCATAAGAAAAATCACACACCCTTGCTAGATTCGTCAAGTCTTCGTCACACCATTGTAAGCACGAACAAGTTATCTTAAAAGCCAACCACAACTTTAAGATATGATAAGACACGCACCTGTGAAACTCAACTACGACATCAAATAAGCAATATTCGATTTTCTTCATAATCACCTCATCAATAAATCTCCAAATACGAGCCATTATTATCTTCCCCTTAAACGAAGCATTTGAGATTCAAATCCATCCAAAAATATGCACTGTACGATATCGTCTTCACATCCGAGAACCAAAAATTACGCTTTGTCCGATATCGAACAAAGCTAGCAGTATAAACTAACTTCTCGGATGAAACTAGCAGTACCTTCGAACATAATAGCGGTACTTTCGAATAGAAGCAGTACTTTCGAATATCCTTAGCAGTACCTTCATCAACCTTGTAGATCCTAGATCAAGAGCCCCATGGCTCTGATACCAATTGATAAGATCGTTTTAAACTCATCTAGGATCGTTTTACCAATAACAATTGTAACAATTATGCACAGCGGAATTAAACAAACACAATTGTTATTGAACAAGGTTTTTCATTGAACGATTCTGGTATCAGAGCAATTCTTTAATGAAACACTGATATAATTAAACAAACAAAGTGTATGAGCATGTATCGATCCTACAAGTCGGAATTAAACAAACACACTTGTAGGATCGATATTCCTTAATGAAACACTGATATACTGTCAACTATGCGGAATCTAGTTGGCAGTACTAAGAAGAACACACAATGATTAATCAAACGATTTGTATTACCACACTACATACCACGTAGGCCCAAATACAATGTGTTAGCCCATTAATATTTTCGTTAGTAGGGACTTGTTTTCTTTGATCCGCTACAAAATAAAAATGAACGCCACATGCGAGTATCGAACACCAGAACCATAGGAAAGAAAATACCTAACACACTTTTTAACCAACATTGCTAGATCGTCACTTGTGATATATACTCTTATGTAATATAAAATCCTTCCTTCAATGCGTAGCAACAACATTTTCTGTCACAAAACCATTACTAAAGTGTCACAGATTACAATTCTCCTTCCTCCCATTTTTATTAGTGACACTTTTTCTGTCTCAGATCTGTTGCGATTTCGTCACTAATCCAGCAATATTAAAATTGTATAGGCAGTATTAACTCGTTTAAACTACCAGTATTAACCATCATCCTTGGCAGTTTTAACCTTTATTCTTATTGCACATTCGTGGCTAGTAAATAACAATCAACGGCATCATAAACAATTCGGATCAAAAGTATCCAAACAAGAGAATACATCTTTTAATTCACACGAGCAGATAGTACTTAATTCAAAACCATACCTTTTCTGCAGCCAGTTCGTCTTAGCATAACTTTTTATCAAAGACTTATCTTAACGATCGCTTCGGTCAGATTATAGATATATGTGTGTAGAACCTCCATATAAAATTTCGTGACGATCCAACGGTTAACGAATGAGTTATGACCGTTGTCCCATGGCTGCCCAGAAAAATACGAACTAAGAAACCTATAACAATTTAGTATCTTCTTTATTCTTCGACTATAAAACCTTTAATCCTAGATATCAAGACAACTCCGCCTCTGATACAATTGTATCCCTGATTACTAAGCACATCCTAGGAAACAAAACATTGAATAACGCCAGGCGAATAAGATAAAGAACATCAAATGTTACAAACAAAGGTTCTATTAATCTATAACCCAAGTAACAAATGAATCTTGGGCTAAAAACAAACTATAACTTATGCTAACTATTAGACTCTCATTGGAGAGTCTATGTTTTTCTATTCTATTCTGGATTACTATACCAGACGCCTACCCCCTCTTTATATAATAGAGGGAGGTTACAATAAAACCCTAGCTTACATATTAAGCTAACCTAATATTACATCTTAAGTCCTTGTTGTTTCTTCTTTCTTTATTGTTGCATAAAGGTTTTGTAATCATCAAATCAGAATTCCCAACACTTATCCTTTTCTTTCTTCTTTCTATTTTCTAATAAATAATGTGTTGTGATGTGTTGAGGCTTGTACTCTTCCATTCTTTGTGTTTGTTGTTTGTACTTGTGATTGTTTGTAGATGAACCCAATTTTCTGAAGACTTTTTCTTGTTGTTCGGTGTTTGTGTCCCGGATCGCAACTCTGCTTCCCTATCATTGTAGCAATTAGTTTAGGGAAATCCGATATCCTTTCATCTTATCGATTCACGTTTATCTTTGCATAATTAATAAATGGCTTAGATTTGCGTAGAGACCCGGCCTTAAACATTGAGGACAATGTTCGTTTTAGTTTGGGGAGGGAATCTATCGATTTGATGTTGCCTGCTTATTGTTTTGTTCTTCTCACGAACCCCGTTTTCCCGCAAAAATAGCAAAAATTTTAAATTTTTAAGTTTTTATTTGTAGAAAAAAAATAAAATATATTAGTAGTTGATAAAATAAAAAAGTGTTAAGACACAATGTAGTTTTCCGTGGTGAGAATAAGAAGTAATTTTGAAACCGATCAAAAAAAAGTATGTGTAGAATTCTAGCTTTTACCCTTAACAATTATGATGATAGTTGTGCTAGTCTATGCAGATTTAAACATATAGACTTGAAATCATTAGTAAAAGAAGACTATATGAAAATCTCAAGGAGATTTAAATATGCCTATTTGGATTTTATATAGCTAATATTGCGAATTCTTTACTAGAGATTTTAATTGCAAAGAATAGAGATGATATGTTGAGTGACGAATTAGGATGCTAAACAAGGTTATGTGAAAAACTTAAAGGCTTAAAGAATAACTTTGGTTTTATCTTCCCTGAAGTTCTTAAAATGATTAATATACGTGTTCTCTTTATTTTTATAAATTAAGGTTTAATCTAAAAATTCTAATCAAACAATTTAGAGAAAAAGCTTTATCAATGATAATTAGCTAATCATTCACGCAAATATGAATTTTGGTTCAACTATACCTTGTTTTCTAAAACAAAATTTTTCTATTTTCAAAAATATGTATAACAATGTCGAAAAAAAATATATAGAAAAATGATGATGAAAAGAAAAAATTATAGTTGGTGATTAAAAAGGATGCAAGTTATAAATCCTTAGTGTTAATAATAATATACAAACTCCATCGCAATAAAGTACATTGTCATTTTTTGGTTCGCTTCCATGTTACATCGAAAGAAAAAGGTGGAGATGTATATTTTAGGATCGTACATAATAATACACGGACTCTTGTCGGAGGCCGTGGCGTGTGAACTTCAAAAGAAAGAGATACCGTTTCCTAGCCTAATAAATGTCACTAGTAATTTAATGTTGCAAATTAGAAAATATATATAAAAGTTTCATTCTCTAAAACCAAAGTATTCTTTTGAACCAACGTTTGCAAAAGTCTACAAGGCTTTTTCATCGGAAGTTCATGCGTCCTCAATTAATATACACCGGATGTGGGTCTCAAAAACCTTAGCACTTACCCAAGACTGGTGGATGCTAAGAAAGACAGTCATTTAAAGGGGCCAAGTGAACCAACGATGTCTTGCTAAGGAGGTTTTGTTAGCTTGAGTTGTTGATCTTACAATGTATTAACATATTAGCCCAAAAGGGCCCATAGTGTAAAACTTAGTCGGATTTCAACTATCTAAATTGTGTATTTAATGTTTAAATTAATTTGAGCCACACACTTAAATTTATGATTTATGTCGGGAAGAAAAATTCCCAAGTGTAATTAAAGGAAAGAAGGGAGTGACTGCTTCCCTTTGGTCATTATAATCTTCTTCTTCATGATATAGTTTGAGTCGATGGCCATAACAATAAACGTCTTTCCATCTTTTCCATATAGTTCAACACATCCGGATGGATATTGATGTTTCACTACGTATGGTCCTAGCCAGCGAGATTTGATTTTTGGTTGTTTGAATTTATACTTTGAGTGAAAAAGCAGAACCTTGTCTTTGTGTTTAAATTATTTTCTCATTCTTAGTTTTCTATCATGCCACACTTTGGTTCTTTCCTTATACAGCCGAGAGTTTTCATAGGCTTGGTGTCTAAGTTTGTCTAATTCGTGTAACTAAAACATTCTTTTCTCACCAGCAGCGATGAGATCTGGATTACAATTCTTCGAGGCCCAGTATGCACTGATAAGTGTAAAATACACATATCCGTTAACACAAAAAATGACCCAAAACAGACTAAAAATGGAAAAGATATGTTTGTTTTTGTTTTTTGTGTGTGCATGTATGGATAAGACAAAAAATCACAAGAAAGCAGTCAAAAACGAGCAAACACGGATACGAGAACGGAAGAGTGTGCAAGAGCCGGAAGCCAAAGTCAAAAAGTCAACCCTTGGTCAACTCTGGTCAAACAGTCAAAGTCAAAAACACTAGAAGACAAAAATCCAAAGTTACAATTCTAGTCCCTCAAGTTTCCAAAGT
>BQNB010010243.1:39977-80389 GCA_026074375.1 Tanacetum coccineum
TTTAGTAGGAGTAAAATATAATAAGGGGTGTTTGGTTTCTAGTTTTGATGGAGCCTAAAACAATTAAAGAGGGTATTTGGTTTATATGTTATGTTTATAAATTACATTTTTATTTTTATTTTCCTAAAACATTTATACCACAATATTTGTTTTAAAACACTTAATTGAAAAATTAAAAATTAGAATTAAAGGTCGGTTAGATTATTGATCTCAAATTCAGGTTGTAAAGTATCTACCCCTTTAGAGAGCGACGTCACGGCGCTCAATTCATCTGAATCGTCTTCGGTTAAATTGTAAAGAGATGAGGATATAGACAAGTCATCGTCGAGGTTTCCAACAGAAACTAAACAAGAAAAAGCCAAAATATCAAATATATGCAACGTGCATAAGTGAACATATTGAATGTCACGAGAATGTTTAAAAGGAAAGATAAAATACATGACTCGAAGAAGAAGCCATTGGAAATGAGGAATTTAACAAGTCGTTAATTCTTGGAAGCGGTATGTGGTTCATTACTATTAGCTTATCAAGTTCGCGGAGGTCGATATACATTCGAAAAAATCCATATAACAAATTACGAGTCAAAAGGAGTTCATAGCCCAAAGAATGATTCGTACGCACGCTACGTCGGATACATATAAGCCCACTCATTTATAATTTTTTCACTTACAAAAAGAGGCGTCCCAATCCTTGTAAGTAATAATTTATAAACTTATGGTTCGGCGGTTTGTAATTTCCTTATTCAAATGAAGAAGCGTCCCGATTCATTTCAATAAGACGATTATAAATCACCCTACTTAAGCATGGCCGACACAAAAACACAATATCAAAACAATGTTACAATAAGTAAAAATGAGTGTCTACTTGACGGCATGATTTTTCAAAATCATAAAAAGTAACAAGAGGAGTAATGAGACGTTAATCCATCATGTTCCAAAGGTAAGTGCCAAAATATGGCACGATGCGAGGTGACAAGATAAAGCCGTACTCCCATCAATTGGAAGATTTCAAAACAATGGATTACAAACACAACATACGTCATTCAAAAGCATAAGAAGAGTGTTCGAATTCGGAGTCGAACAATAAAATAACTAGATGAATTGACAAAGTACACCGAATGTCAATATTATCAAAAAGGAAATAAAATAAAGCCACGTTAATGTTTCGGAGATCACCGCATTGCTCATAAAATATCAAAGAAAAGAACTTATTAAGACTTACCATAGTACTATTCACATATGTAGGTAATTATCATTACATAAGCATTTCTGCCCTTTGCAATCTGACTTAATGGACCTATATTTCAAAATCCGTAATAGGTATAAACCAACGGTTTTTGCCTTAAACAAGATGTTAGACTCTAGTTTATTGAGATTACAAGATAAATACTCAAAGTGTTAAGATCCTAAGTGAGGTTATCATTTTGCCATCATGTGCCAAATCTGATTATTTAAAATATTTTCTTGTTCTATCGTTTTTAGCATAATTCCCATTTTATAACTCCTTTTGACCCAAAACAAAAGCCCATGTTTAAGTTTATCTAAATTCTACAGGTTTTAATTGGAAAATGGGGCACTTAATATTAAAATATTGGTCTCAAACTCATTTTAAAAATTTAGGCACAATTTATGATTAGTTTGGTCGTTCTAGTCGTAACTCATTCATCTGGGATAGTTACGGATTTATCCAAAGAAACACATGATCCTCATATGTTTTACCCTTCACCCATGTAGAAACCCAGTAGCCTCCAAGTCAAATAAAACTAGTTATAAGCCTAACTATCTGCATTACATATTATGGGTACATACTAAGTTTGTTTCCACAGTTTTAGTCGTATCTCAACCATCTGGAAGAGTTGGCGTTCCATCCAACTCGCTAATAGGACCTAACTTATTAGCCTATTTACTAATACAAGGATACAGTAGGATTTAAGCCAAAATTTTCCCATTAAAATACCAACTTTACTTGAAAGTTCCAAAAAATAGCCGAAAGTAACCATAAATAGTCAACACTTATATGAATTACTATTTATATATTATATATATTATATATATATATATATATATATATATATATATATATATATATATATATATGGCGGTGATCCCGAAGATAAGCGTAAGAATTTGAGAGGAGAGTAGCTCATATATGTACGAGTATCCATATATAATACTAGTATTGACGTTCGAGGGAGAAAATAAGAAAACAGGAAGTACGCGATAATCGGAATAGTATATTATATATCGGACCGTATATAAAGAAATTAATTATGACGTCATAAGATAGACGTATGAGAGCTAAATAATAACCAATCATTATATATTCATTATTAATATAATAGCAATAAGGATATAAGTTACCTGGGAGCAAGCACGCGCGGATATCGGACAATGGTGAAAGACTCTTAAAATTTTTCAAAAAATGGTTATAGTCTAGGGTTTTGAAAACGACCTAGTTCGCTATAACGAGTGCTCTGATACCAATCTGTAACACCCCCATAAAATCACAACGCGCAGCGGAATACCACTTTGGGGTGCTACTTCATAGTATAAAGTACAAGTTACAGAAAACGACCTCAAAAGAGACGTTAATAAAATGTCACATTCGATTAAAATTTTAGAGTAAAATCAGGTCCCAATAATTTATAATTTAACAAGATTACAAGATTTCAAATGTGAATCATTTTGTATATTTGAAGTTAAAAAGTTATCGAATCTGAAGAAAACTGAGTCCTTGAGTTTTGTTGATATCTACGCGTCTTGAATGCTCCCAAAGCCCAACTAACAAGATATAATCTGAGAAAATACATGCAAAAACGTCAACAATAATATTGGTGAATTCATAGGTTTAAGTAAAAACAGTATTGAAATAAATAAAGTAATATTTTAGTAAGAAAAGTAGCGTTACAACATTTAAAATAATTGCTTCGAAATCCAGGTAGTAATTTAATAAATCAAGTATGCTTAGTAGTAGACCACAAGGTAAAAGATCAACCAACGACAATGCAACGAATGCAGTGTCAAGTAACAGAATTATCGCATTAAGCTCGTGACAACCGATCCCTTGGACGAGAAAATATAGTTTGCCCTAACGGATATGGTATTATTGCTAGAGTCCCACTTCCTAGAATAATATATCGTTGAGTGTGGGTGTTCCAAAGGATTCAAACCCCGGATGGGGAGGTTACCATAATAGTAATGTTTATTACATACCGTTTACCATCACAGGTAGTTAATGGTTCACGATTATTGGGGTCTTTAGCAATAGGTACTCCTACGATAATTCACAATAACGGGTCAAGTATACCCTTCAAGCACTTGTGTCTAATTTAAAACAAGTATTATTTTCAAAACTCATGGTTTTGTAAATAATTAATCAATGATCTCAAATCATGTGGTAAGCAAATCAAGCTTTAATAAATCTAGTGGTAAACCACCATGTATCAAAGATGTAGTAGAAATCATGTAGTAATCAAGTAAAAGCTTTAGTAAAAGCAAGTCATGTAACACTTATGTAGTAGAAAGCAATAAGTTTATTAGTGAAACAAGCATGTATTCTCACCCCGAAAATAGTTTATGAAAACCATTAAAAGAGAAAAGGTGGGGCTATGAACACGAGAGTAATGGAATGACCAAAGGATATGGATCTTTGGGACCGAGCGAGAGATGCATCCTAAGAACAACTAAAAGATGTGACGCGACTTAGATGATAAGAAAGATCGATACCGTAAAAGTAAATCAAATGATCACGAGATATGTTTCCGAGTATGAATGGCATTGCATTAAAGCCTTATAACTCAAGTATTTTTTATCCCAAATGGTCTACACCATGCATCTATACTACATTAAGTGTCTAGCAAGTCTCACTTAGCAATTCTTATCTTATTACTATGTGGCCTCACTTTTATTTCTCAAGAAAGCTGTGTAAAAACAATGTTGTGAATTTTTAGTAACTTTACAAGCACATATCTTCTACCTATAAAAGATACAAGGATGGGGATTTCACCCCTGGAAATATACTTAACTCTAGTTTCTAGAAAATTAGGCCTTTTAATCTAACCATTTACCAATCCACGGGAAATGAGTTTTTACTAATCATAACTCAAAACAAAAAGTTTACTGAATTTCTAACGCTTACGGTTTTTGCCATAAATCCTATTTTGAAATAGCTATCAAGTTGAATCCAAAGAGATATGAAAGCTTATGATGTCTAGTGTTTAACCATGTTTTAAAAACGCAACACTTTAGTGTAAAAAATCTAGAGTTAATCCCTTTTTTCATACAGTAGTTAAGATCTGGGATTGTTGCCGTCAGTTCGGGGCCATATCTCACTCATCCGAAGGAGATATGGCTCTAGCCAACTCGACACATGTACTTTGAACTTATTTCTACAATCCCATCAAATAATCCAGACCTTCTTAGGCAAAAATTTTGCTGCAATTAACCCATTTATACTGCTGGTCTGCAGCAGTCCCAAGTTTTCCTACCAAACACTAATTTTGACGTATTTTCCAAACCGTGATGTATTTAAGTGAATCACTGGAGAATAGAAGATAGTATTAAGATGTATACTACTGATATTAGCTTTCCTATCCTACATTTTAGAGTATTAACTTAGAGTTTAACTTGTTTTCCAAATGATGTTCCAGATTTGACTAGCAATCGTAAAATGGCCATAACTCCCTCATCTGGAAGAGTTGATAAACCATCTAGTAGGCTCTAAGTCAAACATTATTGGGAAAAGCCATGTTTTTCTACTGACCTCAAAACAGTCCCTAGAACTACTTCCAAAATCATTCGAAACTCATCCAAATCGCTAATTAAACACATGCAATGCCATAACATATCTTACTAACATATCTCATACATCAAAACTTCATATAATTTAGATAATCAAATCAAGATCATGCATGTGTATAAAATATAGAAATCAAACACATGCACTAGTATAGAAATTAATCGATGATAAAGGGTTACAAAAGACTTACAAACAACAATAGAAATCAAGAAAAGATCAATCGCAAATTCTTCCTTCTTTTCTTTGCTTAGCCGAAACCCACAAGGATCCAAGAAACCCCAAAAATCTTGATTTGTTTCACCAAACTTGTTTTTACTACACCAAATCTTGCAAAAACCTTATTATCAAACCCTTGATACTTTAATTGCACCCAATTAGATTAAAACCCAATAATCAAAAATTTAATAAAATCTTGAACTTTTTAATACTTGATGCATGATGAATTTTAATGGAAAAGATTGATGGGGTTTTATGTAGGAATGATATTAGAGTAGGATGGAAGTGATTTAGTGAATTTTTTTGATGGTGGTGGAGTTGGTTCTTGTTGTTGCCGTCAAACACAGAGGAAGAGAGGAAGAAGGAATCGTTAGATTTTGTTTTTGACTGTTGTGTGTGTATATGGAATGAAAATAAATAGGATTCAGGTATATATATATATATATATATATATATATATATATATATATATATATATATATATATATATATATATATATATATATAAGATTTATCATGAATTGGATTTCCATAAAAAAGGAGGGGTCGTTTGTTTGGTTCCGGTTAAAAAAAAGAGTGTGGGCTTTTATAATTTTTTTTATCAAAGTATACTTGGGCTTGGGTTTATAAATAAATAAAAATATTAAGGAGTGTTTGGTTTTTGGTTTTGTTGGAGGAAATACAAATATAAGGGTGTGTTTGGTTTAGGATTTAGTAGGAGTAAAATATAATAAGGGGGTGTTTGGTTTATATGTTATGTTTATAAATTATATTTTTATTTTTATTTTCCTAAAACATTTATTCCACAATGTTTGTTTTTAAAACACGTAGTTTAAAATATTAAAAATTGTAAAAACACTATTTTGACGCGGTTTCGGCCAAACACGGATAAAAGATGAAAAATAATAAAAATAAAATAAAATAAGCTCTCATGGCTAAATTATGAAATTGTCGATATCTCGAACGCTAAAATGGATAAAATCCAAATCACGACTCGAAAATAGCTAAAACGGACAATTATTACAAGTTCGTGCAAAAAGTGTTAAAAATGATTTCTACAAAAATTAGAAAAATACAAATAGGGTCGGTCCTAATCATTGTCTTAAATTCTGGTTGTCTAAACGCAACTTCACCACAATTCACTAACTACACTACACAAACTTCTCTTTCACTTCACAATTTCATACGCTTACAACATTCATCACTTCACAACTTCACTTTGCTTTCACAACTTCTCTAACTGGACACTACTACGATCTAACCAAATTCTAACAATACTTACAAAGATTCTCCATGATCTAACTATACTTAAAAATGATCACAATCTACTTATTAATACAACTTACTAATACATACATCAAATATACCACAAATGATTTACAGATTACTTTACCTAACAATAACAAAAAGCAAAACTCAAATACTTCTTGATTTGTTGATAAGAAGTATTCTTATCTTGCACTTGAGGAATTAAGCTTGGATCACTTGGTAACAAAAGCTTAAGATTAAATGATCAAATAATTATAGGAGATGTGTAAACTAATTTTAGACAGAAAAGGATGAGTGCAAAAGGTGAGAAAATCAGTGGGGAACAGTCCAGTATTTATAGGCAAACTGGGGAGACTTTTTGTCTAGATTGTCCCCTTAATTAGAGTGCCGACCCCCTTATAATTAAGGGGACTGCCCTTATATTTAAGGGGGCCGGCCAGGCCAGGACGCTCTTTTTTTGTCTTTTCTTGGGGAGGTGTTTTCTAGAACATTTCTAGCCATTTTTTGGTAGAAAATTTTGAATTCAAAATATTTATTTGAATAAAACATTTCTTTTAAATCTAAAAATGTTTTGTAAAAGTTATTAAAATGTTTGTGACATTTTTATAAAAAATATGAGGTTAAATAAAAAATCCTTTGATCATAAAATGCATTAAGCATTTATTTATTCATACTTTTAAGTGATTAAATTTTCAAAATGAAAATCTACTACTAATTACTTGTTTACGAATAATTTTACATTAATCATTTTTACATTTTGTGATTATCAAAACGTAGAGGTCGAAAAATATTAATAACGTTTTTAGGCATTGTTTTATCAACAATCTCCCTCTTTACGATGATTACAAAATCTAAACTCATTAAATGTAAAATTATTTTTAAACAAGTATTTAGTGAGTTTTATTTCTATTTCTCCTCCTTTTTGTAGAATCAAAAAGGCTTTGTCGATGAATGTGAGTAAAGTCGACGGAATAAGTGCTCCCCTTTGATGTGTGCTCCCCCTCGTTCGAGGGCACCAAGAAATCAAGCTATGGTAACTTTGCTACAAAAACAAGTTAGAAGAATCAAACCGATGTTCTACATTTATAGCAAGGAAAGAAAAATATTTAAACATGTTGATAATGCTTAACAAGAGTCAAGGAATTTGTGTAAACTAATAATCACAAATATATATCAACTAAAATCAGCTTATATTAGGAGTCATTCAACCAAAATATAAAAAATAAGAACAAGCAAGTGCATACTTGAAAGCATAATACTAAATATCATTCATTAAACATAAAAATTATGCATAAAACACAATCATGTATACATCAAATTTTAAGTAATATGCTTGAAGCATATTACTACAACATACATAAAATAAAACTACTAAGGTCCTAATATTCTTAGAATTCTATAGGACTTGCTTGCAAAAAGTTTACTTGAAAATTATTTGAGGCATTAGTAACTAAACATAGAGTATGTTTAGTTTGGAGACATTGATGGTGGTAGAGTGTTTGGAAAGGGAGGTTGTGAAAGCATGTGTTCTATGTAGGATAACATGTATTAGAGTTCATTTCTCAATCCAAAGATGAGAGTACGGTTGTGAATGCAACACAAGCATGAATCTCCATGAGCTTTAAAAAGGTTCCAAGGAATGGGATGACCAAAGAGAGGTGGAGAGGGTGATGGAGTATTAAATTAAATATCAAGTGGAGTGATTGGTGAAAGGGTGAGAGTGATGTCCATTGATCCACTTTCTTGAATTGGAGGTGGTGGAGGAACTCTTGGAGGAGGAGATGTTGGTGAGTTCAAGTAACCATTGTTTGGTGGTGATGTAGAGGAGGTTAGTGATTTGGGTATGTAGTCAATGGAGGATGAAGAAGTATCCTTAGTTGATGGTGTTTTTGAAGGTGCATTTGGAACACTAGGGGATAGGAGTTGATGTTTGGGTGATGGAGTTTTAGTGTCATCATGAGTTAAATCCACAAACAATTGTTTTAGTGGAATGATGTTGATTTTTGGTCTTTTAGAAGCTTTGGAAATGGAAGCTCTAGTGGATGCCATGCAGGTTTATGGTGGTTGATAATGGATGAAGAAGATGATGAAGTGGTGGTAAACATTTGAAGGGAATTTTCTAGGATAGGAGAAGGTTTAGAATGGAATGGATTTGAATTAGTTCAAGGATTTCTAAAATATGTTCAAGTTTTCTGGGTAAGGATAGTTGCGGCTAGGTAATAGAGAGTCAAAAAGCATAAAGAAACAGTAAAACCCATGAATTGTATGGCCGGTCCCCTTAATTATGGTGTCGGCCCCCTTATCTTTAAGGGGACCTCCCTTATGAATTAAGGGGGCCGCCCATCTGATGCTTTTCAGACGACCTAAATTTTAATTTTTGTTAAAATTTTGTGGGAAAGGTTGTGTGTTGATGGTCAATTTGCAGCAAGTACTATGTGAAAATATATATGCATTAAACCAAGTATATCATGTATGCATGCAATTACTAAAAAAATATAAGAGATCAAGATAAACATTAAGAACATACTAATAACACGTAATAATTAGAGGTTCTAAGTAAGCCAAATAAGTTCACATACTTCCGACCAAGTAGGGTTTTGTCATTCACATAAGTAATTAAAACATAAACAATTAGTTACACAAAGGTCCTAAACAAATATTCTACCAAGCTAATCACCACTCAACATCTTTATTTCTTTTTCTTTGCCGAAGACTTCGAGAATGGCCTTGTCAAAATGATTGAATCAACCTCTAAGTTCCTTTTGCTTTTGTTGTGTTTGATGAGGCAGAGTCGTTTGACGCTCCAAAGAGAAAATCATATCTTGTTAAGAGATGTGGGAACATCGTATCGTGTAATTAAGTGGTTTGAAGAGGAATTTAGATGGTGGTAGGAGGATGGGTACTAGTTACGAGAAGCACCATCATCTCATCATCATCTCTTTAGTGAAAAACGGCCAAATTAAAACGAACCTATTCCATTAAGATCCATAGTTTGATGGGCGGATGTCGATGAGACAGAGTGACGGGCTTTACCATGATCACTTTGGGGTTTTTAGGTTTTGTTTTTGAGCAAAGTGGACGCGTGACCATGATCAAAACATTGTAAATTCCTTGTCTAAGATGGGGGTAGTATTCCTTGACATCGATGGAGACTAGTTAAGAAATGTATAAGACGCATTGGTAGTCGGACTAGATCGAGCACATTCAATTCTTTTGACAAAGAAGTAAGCAAGATTATATTGTTCTTCAGCAACAATACAATACAACATGTGAGCAAGACTAGCCGAGAGATGGTCTTGGTGGCCTCCTAGTCCGAACACATTCTCACAAATGAGTTCTTCCCAATGCTTCATGTCTTGTCTTAATTCTTTGGTAAGAATTTGATTAGGATTGAGAATGACATTTTGGCTTTTGATGGTGTGGTTTAACTTGACACGGTCCAGTTGAAGAAATCGAAGAATATCGTCGGGAGTAGGAAGATCGGTATGATATGGTCCCTCAGTCTCTTGGGGATATGCAAGAGATGCAAGGTCCCATTCGTTTGTGAAGACGGCTTGACCATTATATGGGATTCTTAGAATTTGACCGAATTGTGCGAGAGTAAGAGTGATGAATTCATGTTGGATCATGAATGAGATTAGAAGATAACTGTATTCATCAGTTTGGACTTTGACTTGACTATAAAAGTCTAGAATGAATCGAGGAACGATTGGTTCGTTGATCTAAAAAGAAAATTGAAGCAAATGTTGGTGAACATTCGCTCAATGCCATTGGATTTGTAATAAAGTTGATCCACGACTCGGCCCTCGTGAATGCAATGATTTTCGATTGGTTTATAGAATTGAGCAAGGATGGGAGAGAATCCGAGTATTTTGGATACTTTAGGGATATAGGATTTAGTGCGGGAGGTATCACCAACAATTGCTCGAGGCATGTTTATCACCTAAACAAGACAACAACAAAATAAAATATTACTACAAGTATATAAAAAATTAAGTTTTGAAAACAACATATGTGAAACAAGGATTACTTTGACTCTAAAAATAAAAACCTAAAAAGTAATCAAAACGTTCCCTAATTTAATTTGACTCAGTCTAGAGTATCGAAAAATATATATTAATTATATATTTCAACACCTAGTGTAATCTTGTCAAGTGTTTTGATGCTAAATAAGTAGAGTAGAGATTATTTCGACATAAGATCAAATTTCTAGGAAATAATCCAAACGCTCCTTTATTAACATACACTTTGACTAAGAATGTCGAAAGATATACATTAAGTTGTATATTTTGCCGACTAAAGTGAGTTCATTACATATGACTTGACGAAAATGAAATGGTGTTTGTTTTGACTCAAGACCATGTTCTAAAACGTTAAACCAAACGCCCCTTTATTTTATAGTTTTTATTAAATGTATCAATATATATATATATATATATATATATATATATATATATATATATATATATATATATATATTATATATATATATATGAATTATATATCTTGATGACTTATATAAGTTATGTGTCTATACATGTGGCAAAAATGTGGTGAAGGTCATTTCGACTCTAGACTATAATCCTAGGATATGAACCAAACGCACCTTTATTTTTATAAAATTTTACCCATTGATTCGAAAAATGTATATTGAGTTATGTAAGCTTTGATATTCAATATATGATTACTGTTAGCATTTTTTTAGCATGAATCAACAATGTACAAGTTCTTGTTTGAAATTTTCTAGTTAAAAAAATTTCGAAAATGTATGTAAATTTTTCAAACCAAATTTTTTTAGTTATTCATTCCTATTGAAGATTTTGAATTCCTATTACTACGGGAATCATAGTAGTTATGAATTACCTAGACCTAATCATAAAAATAAAAAATTATAAAAGTTATGAAAAATACCCAATTTTGATTGAGAGCAAAATTGGATGAAATTGAAAAAGAAAAGTGTAGGAAATCTTACAATGGAGGTTGCTAATCTTGTTATTGGTGTTTGCCCCTTGCGAATTTTGGTCGAATGAGTGTTTGAAGGTTTGAATTTTGAAGGTTTTGGGTGTTGGTTTTCGTCACACAGCAGCAGGGGAGAAGAAGAAAATTTTAAATAGGTGTTTGGTAATTGGTTTTGCAGAAGGAAAGGGCTGTTTGGCGATTTTAATAGGCCGGTCCCCTTAATTATTAAGGGGGCCGCCCACTTTAACACGGCCGGTCCCCTTAATTTTAAGGGGGCCGCCTATCTGAGAATTTTTTTTGTTTTTCGATTTTGACTAGTTTTGTAAATATACAATTATCAAAATACGTCGGGAGGTACTAGTAATATTATTTTATATACTCTAGTCGTCGAAGGAATGAAGTTGAAGACGAGAGAAAAATACTTGACACTTTTAATTAACTTTTCGTTAAGTTAAGTAAACTTAAATAATTTCCAATGAAATAATTAAGTTGTCAAGATTTTTGGATCGAGAGATGGTTTAGAAATGATTGACGAAATTTAATTGACATTTTAATTAACCTTTCGTTAATTAAAAATACTTTGATTACTTCGGACGAAATAATCAAGTTGTCAAGCCGAGAGAGGATTTAGTTACGTTTTCAATCAACTTCTTATCAATTGAATAAATTAATTACTTCGGATGAAATAATTAATTGTCACGTTTTGTAATATTTGAAAAATGATAAATGATAGAATAATAGAATGGACTTAAAGTTTGATGAGAAGATTTCGATAGACGTAGTTTATTGTAGACGTGTAGACGATGCGGACGTCGTAGTCGAAAGGAGTTTGTTTCATCCATAGTGATTTTGATGTCATGCCTTTCCGGCGTAAGATGAAAAACTAATCCTACTTCTATGTTAATAATTACCCACTAACTCACTTTTCTTCATCTACGTGAGTTTCCACTCGTGGACATAGAAGATTTCCATTTTATAAAGGTGCATAGAGAATTCTAATTCAACTACGTGAGAGACGAGTTCATAATGAACAAAATCTCTTAATTCTAGAAAGCCAACAAATGGCATTTCTAGTGACTACACTATTTCCATAAGCTTAAATTATGTTCTACTAACTATAACTTATTTGTTTAGCATATACCACATGTAGCATAATAATATATAGTCATTTAACATTTAACACATAATCTAAATTCTAAGATGTTTGGAAAGAAGACATGCCTTTGCCTACAATGTGTTTTCTTTAACATCTTCAAGTAAGTAAGCTTTGAAGGAGAAATATTTTGGAAAACCCGTCAAAAGATTTTAAGAATCTATTTGCTCGTGGGATTCCAAGAAATGTTAATGAACAACTCCACTTGAATGTTGTAACGACTCAACCACTTGGTCCCCAATATCTCATGGGTCCAAAATTGTTAGTCCCGAACATATTTTGCATATGTTGCATTTGATTCGGATACATATAAGGTGGACATATTCCTCGCGTAGAGAAGTTTGGTTGTTGTGAATAATTCCACATTGAATGACTATTATTGGGGTAATTTTGTCTAACTTGATCTCTTCTAGGTTGTGGTGTTTTAGACTGAGGGTGAGAGTTATTAGTTCTTTTTAGAGGAGGAGTCTTGGATCTCGTTTTAGGATTAGTAAAGCCAACTCCGGGTTTTAAAGAAGGTTTATAAAAACATTTTACTTCGTCTTCGCTTGCAATGGGTATTTTAGTATTGTTTATAAGCATAAATTTTGGTCTTGGGCTTGAGTTTAATTCTACTACTTTTTCTTTAGACTCAACCTCTTGTGATTTAACAAAATTCACTTGTTTATACTCACTAGTTGATCCTTTGGTAAAATTAAATCCTAGGCTGGATTTATCACCGAAAGGTTTTTAAAGATTTAACATTTTCTTAAGCGATTTACTACTGTTATTAAATTGATTAAGCTTAGAAATTTCTTCCTTAAGTTTTTCATTTTCAAATCTAAGGTCTTGACATGTTTTACATTCTTTATTGACCTCTTTACCTTTTTCTATTTTAAATAGTTTATTTTTTAGTTCTAGTACTTCATTTTCTAATTTATTTTTAGCCGTGATTTTTAGACCTATTTTGCATAGTCGATTATATTCATTATCTAAGTCTTTTTCATCTAACGATGATTGGTCATCACTAAAGAATTCAGTTTCAAAAAGTACCTCATTAGAAGCTTTAGCCATAAGACATTTTTCGTCTTTAGTCTTTTCTTCTTCATCTTCGTCGCTATCACTCCATGATCCTCCAACAAAGGCTCTTTGATTGTAGCTTCTTGATAGTTTTGGACACTCTCTGATGAGGTGATTTGAATCCTCACATTTAAAACATTTTCTTTCGCCTTTACCATTTTTGTCGTCTTTATTTCTTTGAGATACCTTTCTTTCATCATGTGGTTGTCTTACGAATCTTCCTCGTCTTTTGAAAAATTTCTTGAAGTCTCTCACGGCCATGGCGTATTCTTCGTCTTCACTATCGAAAGTCGAACTATCTTCATCACTTGATTCCTTTTTGGCTTTCAAGGTAAGAGATCTATTTTGTTCTCTTTTGCCTTTGACCATTTCGGAATCATTCTTAATAATTACTTCATTAACTTTTAAGTTTCCAATAAGTTCATCAAGCAATAGAAATGTTATATCCTTTGATTCTTTAATAGCCGTAACCTTTGCGCGCCATTTAGGATGAAGTGCCCTAAGAAATTTCCTAACATAATTCTTGCTAGAAAAACCTTCATTATCTATCGATTCCTCTTCCGGAATCGTAAATTGTTCATATTGTTGAACAAGAAGATCTATTTTATTATCTTTGACTTGACTATTATCTTGTTGAGTTTCATCTTTAGCTTCATTATTTTTACGTGGTAAAGCATTATAAATCACCATTTTAGCTTCATTATTTTTAGCAAGTTTCTTTTTAAGATCATCGTTTTGTTTATCAAAAGATACAGTTTCATCCTTTTTAGTTTCGGGATTATATTGAATAGGAGGAAAATCACCATAGGTAATAACATGCCAAAGATCTAGATCTTTTGATTTCACATAAGTTTCGAATCTATTTTTCCAATAAATAAATCCATCACTTTCAAATAGTGGTGGTCTTTGCATAGATTGCCCTTCTAAATATTTTTCCGATTCCATAGATCGATTCAAGTTTTAAAATACAGTTTATTTTAAAAATCTTGTTTGACGTGGCTCCTGATACCAATTGTGGAAAACTAGAAGGGGGTTGAATAGTTTACCGCTTTTTAAATTAATGTTATGCTTGTTTATAAAAATTTAGATTCGACTTTGTGTGATCTCAATATGTGCACAATATGAACAATACAAGTATGTAAGTAAATGACAAGTAAATATGAAAGACAAGAGATAAGAGTTAGAAGGATCAAACCACAACACAAGGATTTATAGTGGTTCGGTAACGAAGCACCTCTTCGCCCTACTCCACTCCCCGAGCACCAAACTCGAGAGTTATCTTCACTATGTCAACAAACTCCCTTTAGGCGGAGAAAACCGTACACGACTTAGCTTACACCAATTTCTGACACTAAGCGAAATGTCGAGTTCTAATCCTAGCTAGAACCAATCTATCACAACACAACACACCACTTCACGACAAATCACAACTTGGGTTCACTACACAACTTCTCTCTACTTCACAACTTCTCTTCACTTCACAACTTCACTTTGCTTCACAACTTCACTTCACCAAGACACTACTACGATCACACCAATCTATCACTACTTACTAAGATCACCCCGATCTAACTATACTTACAATGATCACAACAATCTACTTATTGTACACAACTACGATACACACCTTTACAATATACACAAATGATTTACAAGATATAACACAACTACACAACTATACCAACTATACTATAACACTTCTTGATTTGATGATAAGAAGTATTCTTCTTTTGCACTTGAGAAATTAAGCTTGGATCACTTGGAAACAAAGCTTTATGATTAAATGATCAAAGGAAGGAAAGGAGTGTATAAACTGATTTAGAACAGAAAGAAAGTGTGTGCAAAAGGTAAGAAAATCAGTGGGGAATAGTCCAGTATTTATAGGCAAGCTGTGACAAAAAAACACGTGGTCGGTCCCCTTAATTAGGGTACCGGTCCCCTTAAAATTAAGGGGGCCTCCCGTTATAATTAAAGGGGCCGCCCATTCCCGACGCTCCATTTTTTGTCTTTTCTGAGGGAGGTGTTTTCTGGAACATTTCTAGCCGTTTTTGGGTAAAAAACTCAAAATATTTATTTGAATAAAACATTTCTTTTAAATCTAAAAATGTTTTGTAAAAGATATAAAAATGTTTGTGTCATTTTTATAAAAAGTGTGAGTTTAAATAAAAAATCCTTTGATCATAAACTACATTAAGCATTTGTTTATTCATACCTTTAAGTGATTAAATTTTCGAAATGAAAATTTACTACTAATTACTTGTTTACAATTAATTTTTTATTAATTGTTTTTACATTTTGTGATTATCAAAACGTAGAGAGATCGAAAAATATTAACAATGTTTTTAGGCATTATTTCTATCAACAATCTCCCCCTTTTTGATGATTACAAAATCTAAAATCATTAAATATAAAATTAATTTTAAACAAGTTTTTAGTGAGTTTTATTTCCATTTCTCCCCCTTTTTGTAGAATCAAAAAGACTCCGCCGATTAGCATTAGTAAAAACGACGAAATAAATGCTCCCCCTAGATGTGTACCCCCCTCGTTTGAGGGCATCAAGGAATCGAGCTATGATAACTTTGCTACAAAAGCAAGTTAGAAGAACACGATAACCATTTTTAACATATAGCAAATAGGAAAAATATCTAAACATGTTGATAATGCTTAACTAGTGTCAAGTTATTTGTGTAAACTAACAATCACAAATATATATCAACTAGGCCAAATTTTTATGGGTATGAAAAAAAAATTCAACCAACCAAAAATAAAACAAGTAAATAAAAAAAATATAAGACGAAAAGGCATTCATTTATAAATAAATACTTGTGTATAACACAATCTTGACATACATCAACATAAAAATTAATCATGCTTGAAGCATAATTAGTACAACATTACATCATAATATTAACTACAAACGTACTAATATTCCTAGAATTCCATAGGACTTGCTGTGTAAAAGGGTTTGGTTGACAATTATTTGAAATGGACTAAAATGGTGTATGTTTAGTATTGGTTAAAGTGAAGGTGGTTGGTGGTGAGTTGGGTTGGTGGAGGTTGTGAATGCATGTATTCAATGTGAGGAAAACATGCATATAGCGGTTCCATATTCATCCATAAAGATAAGAGTTACGATTGTGAAGACTGCAAACACAAACATGAGTCTCCATGTGCAACTTGCAAGAAGGTTTCCAAGGAATGGGATGTCCAAATGATAGGTAGTGTGAATGGTAATGGAGTATCAATTTAGACAGCATGTGAGGTGATTGGGTTGAACGAATGCTGAGTGATGTCCATTGATGCATTTTCTTGAGTTGGAGGTGGTGGAGAAACTCTTAGAGGAGGGGATGTTGGTGGGTTCAAGTAACCATTGGGTAAAAGTGATGTGGATAAGGTTGGTGATTTGGGTATGTAGTCAAATGAGGATGAAGAAGTGTCTTTGGTTAATGGTGTTTTGGAGGGTGCATTAGGAGCACTAGGTGATGAGAGTTGAAGTTTGGATGATGGAGTTTTTGTGTCATCTTGGGTTAAATCCACAAACAATTGTTTTGGTGAAATGATGTTGATTTTTAGTCTTTTAGAGGCTTTGTAAATGGAAGCTCTAGTGGATGCCATGGAGGTTTATGGCGGTTGATAATTGATGAGGAAGATAATGAATTGGTGATATGCATTTGGAGGGAATTTATTGGAAGAGATTTGTTTGAAAATGGAATGAGTTTGAATTGGTTTAGAAATTTCCAAAATTTGTTCTAGCAATCTGGGTAAGGATAGATGAGGCTAGGTAAAAGGGGGTCAAAAAGAAGAAAGAAACAATAAAATCCGTGATCCAGGTGGCCGGTCAGATTGCCGGTCCCCTTAATTAATAGCCGGTCCCCTTATCTTTAAGGGGACCGCCCTTATGAATTAAGGGGGCCACCCATCTGGTGTTTTTCAGACGGCCAAAAATTTGATTTTTTGCAAAAATTTGTAAGAAAGGTTGTGTTTTGGTGGTCAATTTGCAGCAAGTCCCATGTAAATATATGCATGAAATCAAGTATATCATGTATGTTTGCAACAAATAAAATAAGAATGCATAATTATAAGAGCACACCAATAATTCATAGAGATTAAGGGTCCTAATGCAAGTTGAACAAGTTTAAGTTCTTCCGACTAAGTAGGGTTGACATCACATAATTAAACATAAACATAAGTGCACATAAAGTCCTAAACCAATTATTCTACCAAGCTAGTCATCACTCAACATCTTCACTTCTTTTTCTTGCCGAAGACTCCTTGCAATGCCTTTCCGAATGACTTGAGTCCACCTCTAACCTCTTTATGGATCTCTTGTGATTGATTAAGCAATTCAGCTTGTCTCTCGAAGAGGAGATCATCACTTTGTTTGGAAGGAGAGGGAATTTTGTATTGTTGGTAATTAAGTGGTTCGAGAGAGTTTAGATAAGTAGTAGAAGATGGAGTACTAGCACGAGAAGCACCATCATCCTCATCATCATCTTCTTGACGAGATGATAAACCAAGGTTATTATGGGCGAAAGTTGACGAGACAGAGTGACAAGCTTTTCTACGATCACTTCGGGGTCGACGAGTTTGTTTTAGAGTGAGTAGGTGCATGACATGATCAACGACATTATAAATGCCATTGTCAAGATAAGGGTAAAGTTCCATAACATGTCAAAATAGACGTGTCAAGAACATACCATAAGGAAGATGGGCTTTAGGAGTTGCTCGTGCACTTTCAATTCTTTTGACAAAGAAATAGGCAAGATTATATTGTTGCTCGGCTAGAATACAATATAATATATGAGCAAGGCAAGCCAGAGATGGTCCCGGTGTCCTCCTAATCCGTACACATTTTCATAAATGAGTTTGTTCCATCTCTTCAAATCACGTCTAAGCTCTTTGGTTAGAACTTGATTTGGCGAAAGAATGACGTTTTTGTTTTTGATGATGCGGTTAGAGTCAACATGCTCGAATTGAAGAAATTGATGAATTTCTTCAGGAGTAGGAAGATCGGTGTGATATGGTCCTTCGGTCTCTTGAGAGTATGCAAGAGCACCAAGATCCCATTCATTTGTGAAGACGGCTTGGCCATCGAATGGAATTCTAAGAATTTGACCGAATTGTTAGAGAGAGAGAGTGATGAATTCGTTTTGAATCATGAAGGAGATAAGAATGACTCCGGAGTCATCTCTTTGAAGGGTGACTTGACTATAAAAATCCAGAATGAAACGAGGGACAATTGGCTCATTAATTTTGTAGAGACAATTGAGACGAATGTTAGAAAAGCAATGATCGATATGATCAGAGGTGTAGTAAAGTTGATCAACAACTCTACCCTCATGAATACATCGATTTTTGATGGGTTTGTAGAAGTGAGCAATAGAAGGAGAGATACCGGGTGTTTGGGAAACTTTGGGAATGTAAGAACGGGTAAGAGAGGTGTCACCAATGGTTGCTCGAGGCATGATTATCACCTAAACAATATATCAACAAAATAGAGTGAAAAAAATAATAAATAAAAATAAAGTTTTGAAAAAT
The DNA here is from genome assembly GCA_026074375.1 of Tanacetum coccineum. Lineage (NCBI taxonomy): Eukaryota > Viridiplantae > Streptophyta > Magnoliopsida > Asterales > Asteraceae > Tanacetum > Tanacetum coccineum. The sequence continues at coordinate 58,969 of BQNB010010243.1, forward strand.
GACAAATGTGGAACAAGAATTACTTCGACTCTAAAAGTAAAAACCTAAGAAGTGATCCATATGTTCCTTAATTTATTTTTGACTTAATCTAGGATGTCGAAGAGTATATATTAGTTATATATTTCAACATCAAGACAATAACCCAAACACTCCCTTATTAATACAAAATTTGTCTAAGCTTGTCGAAAACTATACGTTAAGTGTATATTTTGTTGACAAGTATAAGTTTATTATTTTTGACTTGACAAGAGTTAAATAGTGTTTGTTTTGACTCAATACTATGTTTTAAAATGTTAAACCAAACGCCCCTTTAATTTATACCTTTTATAAAATGTATCAATATATATATGAATTACATATCTTGATGACTTATACAAGCTAGTTATGTGATTATACAAGTGACAAAACTATAGTGATGGTCATTTCGACTCTAAAAATTAATCCTAAGAAACGAACCAAACACTCCTTTATTTTTATAAAACTTTATTCATTAATTCGAAAAATGTACATCTAGGAATGTATGTTTCGATGAATAATGTATAGACATTTTAACCTGTTTTTGGCATGAATCAACAATGTATACACTTTTGTTTTGAAATTCCAAATTTTTTTTAAAGACCATGTATATATTTATAATTTTCAAAAAAATAAAAATAAATTGTGACTCAATTCTAATGTTTTGAACTCCTATGACTACGGGAATCATTGTAGTTATGGATTTCCTAGACCTAATCGAAAAAATAAAAAAAAATATGAAAAACTATGAAGAACACCAAATTTTGATTTAGAGCAAAATTGGATGAAATTGAAAAGAAAAAGTATAAGAAATCTTACAATAGGTGTTGTTAATCGAGTTGTAGGTGATTGCCCCTTGCGAAATTGGATGAATTTTGAGTTTGAGAATTGGATTTTTTTTGAGTGTGTGTGTTCGTCACACAGTAGTAGGAAGAAGGGATTTTGAAGAAATGGTGTGATTGCCCATTGTTTATAACGAAAGGTTGTTTGGCGAATTTAATGGCCGGTCCCCTTAATTATTAAGGGGGCCGCCCACTTTAACACGGCCGGTCCCCTTAATTTTAAAGGGGCCGCCTATCTGAGAAAAAAATTTTGTTTTTCGATTTTGACTAGTTTTGTAAATATACAATTATCAAAATACGTCGGGAGGTACTAGTAATATTATTTTACATACTCTAGTCGTCGAAGGAATGAAGTTTGAAGACGAGAGAAAAATACTTGACATTTTTTTTAATTAACTTTTTGTCAAGTTAAGTAAACTTAAATAATTTCCAATGAAATAATTAAGTTGTCAAGATTTTTGGATCGAGAGATGGTTTAGAGATGATAGAAAAAATTTAATTGACATTTTAATTAACCTTTCGTTAATTAAAAATACTTTGATTACTTCGGACGAAATAATCAAGTTGTCAAGCCGAGAGAGGATTTAGTTACGTTTTCAATCAACTTCTTATCAATTGAATAAATTAATTACTTCGGATGAAATAATTAATTGTCACGTTTTGTAATATTTGAAAAATGATAAATGATAGAATAATAGAATGGACTTAAAGTTTGATGAGAATATTTCGATAGACGTGGTTTATTGTAGACGTGTAGACGATGCAGACGTCGTAGTCGAAGGGAGTTTGTTTCATCCATAGTGATTTTGATGTCATGCCTTTCCGTCGTAAGATGAAAAACTAATCTTACTTCTATGTTAATAATTACCTACGAACTCACTACTAACTCACTTTTCTTCATTTACGTGAGTTCGTTACTAGTGGACATAGAAGATTTCCATTTTATAGAGGTACGTAGGGAATTTTAATTCAACTACGTGAGAGATGAGTTCATAATGAATAAAATCTCTTAATTCTAGAAAGCTAACAAATGGCATTTTTAGTGACTACACTATTTCCATAAGCTTAAATTATGTTCTACTAACTATAACTTATTTGTTTAGCATATACCATATGTAGCATAATAATATATAGTCATTTAACATTTAACACATAATCTAAATTCTAAGAGGTTTGGAAAGAAGACATACCTTTGCCTACAATGTGTTTTCTTCAACATCTTCAAGTAAGTAAGCTTTGAAGGAGAAATCTTTTGAAAAACCCGTCATAAGATTTTAAGAATGTATTTGCTCGTCGAATTCCAAGAAATGTTAATGAAAAGCTCCACTTGAATGTTGTAACGACTCACCCACTTGGAGCCCAATGTCTCATAGGTCCAAATTTGTTAGTCCCGAACATATTTTGCATATGTTGCATTTGATTCGGATACATATAAGGTGGACATATTCCCCTCGGAGAGAAGTTTGGTTGTTGTGAATAATTCCACATTGAATGATTATTATTGGGGTTATTTTGTCTAACTTGATCTCTCCTAGGTTGTGGTGTTTTAGACCGAGGGTTAGAGTTATTAGTTCTTTTTGGAGGAGGAGTCTTAGATCTTGTTTTAGGCTTAGTAAAGCCAACTCCGAGTTTTAAAGAAGGTTTATAAAAACATTTTACTTCGTCTTCCCTTGCAATGGGTATTTTAGTATTGTTTATAACCATAAATTTTGGTCTTGGGCTTGAGTTTGATTCTACTACTTTTTCTTTAGACACAACCTCTTGTGATTTAACAAAATTCACTTGTTTATAGTTGATCCTTTAGAAAAATTAAATCCTAGGCCGGATTTATCACCAGAAGGTTTATGAAGATCTAACATTTTCTTAAGCGATTTACTACTATTATTAAATTGATTAAGCTTAGAAATTTCTTCCTTAAGTTTTTCATTTTCAAATCTCAGGTCTTGACATGTTTTACATTCTTCATTGACCTCTTTACCTTTTTCTATTTTAGATAGTTTATTTTTTAGCTCTAGTACTTCATTTTCTAATTTATTTTTAATTTGTTTTAGTGATTTATTTTTAGCCATGACTTTTAGAACTATTTTGCATAGTCAATTATATTCATTATCTAAGTCTTTTTCATCTAACGATGATTGGTCATCACTAAAGAATTCGGTTTCGGAAAGTACCTCATTAGAAGCTTTAGCCATAATACATTTTTCGTCTTTAGTCTTTTCTTCTTCATCTTCGTCGCTATCACTCCATGATCCTCCAACAAAGGCTCTTTGATTTGGACACTCTCCAATGAGGTGATTTGAATCCCCACATTTAAAACATTTTCTTTCGCCTTTGCCATTTTTGTCGTCTTTGTTTCTTTGAGATACCTTTCTTTCATCATGTGGTTGTCTTACGAATCTTCCTCGTCTTTTGAAAAATTTCTTGAAGTCTCTCACGGCTATGGCGGATTCTTTGTCTTCACTATCGGAATTCGAACTATCTTCATCACTTGATTCCTTTTTGGCTTTCAAGGCAAGAGATCTATTTTGTTCTCTTTTGCCTTTGACCATTTCGGAATCATTTTTAATTATTACTTCATAAACTTTCAAGTTTCCAATAAGTTCATCAAGCGATAGAGATGTTAAATCCTTTGATTCTTCAATAGCCGTAACCTTTGCGCGCCATTTAGGATGAAGTGCCCTAAGAAATTTCCTAACATAATTCTTGCTAGAAAAACCTTCATCAAGTGCTTTTAGACTAGTAATAATAGTGTTAAATCTAGCAAAAGCATTATCTATCGATTCCTCTTCCGAAATCGTAAATTGTTCATATTGTTGAACAAAAAGATATATTTTATTATCTTTGACTTGACTATTACCTTGGTGAGTGATTAATAAAGTATCCCAAATTTCTTTTGCGGTTTTACACATGAAAATTCTTTCGTATTCTTTACGTGGTAAGGCATTATAAATCACCATTTTAGCTTCATTATTTTTAGCAAGTTTCTTTTTAAGATCATCATTTTGTTTATCAAAAGATACAGTTTCATCCCTTTTAGTTTCGGGATTATATTGAATAGGAGGAAAATCACCATAGGTAATAACATGCCAAAGATCTAGATCTTTTGATTTCACATAACTTTCGAATCTATTTTTTCAATAAATAAATCCATCACTTTCAAATAGTGGTGGTCTTTGCATAAATTGCCCTTCTAAATATTTTTCCGATTCCATAGATCGATTCAAGTTTTAAAATACAGTTTATTTTAAAAATCTTATTTGACGTGGTGTGGAAAACTAGAAGGGGGGTTGAATAGTTTATCGCTTTTTAAATTAATGTTATGCTTGTTTATAAAAATTTAGATTCGACTTTGTGTGATCTCAATATGTGCACAATATGAACAATACAAGTATGTAAGTAAATGATAAGTAAATATGAAAGACAAGAGATAAGAGTTAGAAGGATCAAACCACAACACAAGGATTTTTAGTGGTTTAGTAACGAAGCACCTTTTCGCCCTACTCCACTCCTCGAGCACCAAACTCGAGAGTTATCTTCACTATGTCAACAAACTCCATTTAGGCGGGGAAAACCGTACACGACTTAGCTTACACCAATTTCTGACACTAAGCAAAATGTCAAGTTCTAATCTTAGCTAGAACCAATCTATCACAACACAACACACCACTTCACAACAAATCACAACTTGGGTTCACTACACAACTTCTCTCTACTTCACAACTTTTCTTCACTTCACAACTTCACTTTGCTTCACAACTTCACTTCACCAAGACACTACTACGATCACACCAATCTATCACTACTTACTAAGATCACCCCGATCTAACTATACTTACAATGATCACAACAATCTACTTATTGTACACAACTATGATACACACCTTCTCAATATACACAAATGATTTACAGGATATAACACAACTACACAACTATACCAACTATACTATAACACTTCTTGATTTGATGATAAGAAGTATTATTCTCTTGCACTTGAAGAATTGAGCTTGGATCACTTGGAAATAAAGCTTTATGATTAAATGATCAAAGGAAAGAAAGGAGTGTATAAACTAATTTAGAACAAAAGGAAGGTGTGTGCAAAAGGTGTGAAAATCAGTGGGGAATATTCCAGTATTTATAGGCAAGCTGTAACAAAAAGACACGTGGCCGGTCCCCTTAATTAGGGTGCTGGTCCCCTTAAAATTAAGGGGGGGCTGTTATAATTAAGGGGGCCGCCCATGCCTGACGCTCCCTTTTTTGTCTTTTCTGGGGGATATGTTTTCTGGAACATTTCTAGCCGTTTTTGGGTAGAAAATTTGAATTCAAAGTATTTATTTGAATAAAACATTTATTTTAAATCTAAAAATGTTTTGTAAAAGATATAAAAATGTTTGTGTCATTTTTATAAAAAGTGTAAGTTTAAATAAAAAAATCCTTTGATCATAAACTATATTAAGCATTTGTTTATTCATACCTTTAAGTGATTAAATTTTTGAAATGAAAATTTACTACTAATTACTTGTTTATAATTAATTTTTCATTAATTGTTTTACATTTTGTGATTATCAAAACGTAGAGAGATCGAAAAATATTAACAATGCTTTTAGGCATTATTTCTATTAACATTATTCCTCATCCAGTAAATTTACACTTTTACCTTTCATTTATTTCCCTTTTGATCCACTATCCCCTTTTGCTTTTTTCCCTTTGACCCGCATTCATCCGTCTCTTGTTCATTCCCTATCACTCTTGGAACATTCCCCCAATACTTTACTTAAACTCTTTCCTTATCATTTTTTACTATCTCAATCTTTCTTCTTGTTTCAAATGCATGTGCCCTAATTATATCTTTTGTTTCATCCGTGTTACCAAATTCTTGTATAATAAAGAAGTTATTGACAATACCAGAAGATTCGCCACCAGCTTTTCTTAGTTTCCTTAGTTTCCTCCTTTTAACTCTTTGATGCGTATTTTCTTTTAAATTAATTACCAAGTTTTAAATTTATAAAACTCGTTCACCTATGGTCTACAAACACACTAACGGGCAGAGAACCCGATCGTGTATAGTGTAGGATTGGTAAATCCAAGGTCGTCCCAAGAGCTAAGTGTTTAGTTTACTAATTTGAATTGTCACGGTTTTGAAAGCTGTTTTGATTGAGAATTTCAATGAAATTAAATACGAAAATAAATTGGAAGATTAATTCAAGGGAGAAAGGCGTACTAGCCTAGCTATGACTCTATTAATGTGAAGATGATGTTTCCTAGTGCAATGTTTAATTCCCGTCTATTATAGTGGTTCTACTATCGTCGGGTTCGAGTTGTAATCACAACCTAACCTCTACTTCCTATGATCTCAATCCCGTTGCTCACGAAAATCGAGCATCTAAGTTGTAGTCAATAAACCCCCAACTATTCTAAAGACCTGCTTAAATGTCGACAATCCCACTTCTCTACATTAAACCCTCTACAAAAGGATTTCTCGCGCTTTATAAGTGTCTAATCTAATGTAGGTGGTAGAATGTGCAACCTCTACACTCCGAAATAGATGTCAACCTAATTCTAGTATCCCAATAGACTACCTTTCAACTGCTTACGCCTACGCAATAGCTAAGAGGATCTACCACTTGCCTTAGCACTACCAAAACTCGAGGATCTAACAACAGGCAACTAGAATATCCAAACAAACACCAGTTAAACTAAGAAACATGTATTATCATAATAACAAATACATAACTAGGCCAGCACCAAAGGTGCTTACCCACTCATGCTAAAAGTTGCCAAAATAATATTAAAAGGAATCATGGATTGATTGAACATTATAATTCTTACAAAAGTTCGATGAATGATCAATACAAATACGGTTTAAAGCAAATTCTCCCTTAGAATGATGGTGATTCGAGCTGTAAATTCCTTCTAGAGAAGTCCTAGGCGTCACTTCTTAGTCCTCTAAGGAATGAATGACGAAATAGCAAAAATAAGGCTTGTATTTATAGCCTTGATCCAGCTACGGCAGCCGGCGTAGCCTTAAGTGGGGAGCTACGTCGTAGTTCTCCTAATGCTTCCATAGTTTGATATAGCTACAGCATAACTCAAGGGTATGAGCTATGCCATAGTTTCTTCTCATGTGAAATTCTCCCAAAGCTATGGTGTAGCCCCAACGGGTCAACTACGTCGTAGTTATGATTTGACTAGCCAAGCTTGGGTCGGGTTGAGTACGGGCTACGGCGTAGTTCCATCTAACCAACTACGTCATAGTTTTCATCTGGAATGTCTTCTTTGTGCATTTTTCATCACGCATCCTTCCATTTCCATGTCTTTCCATTCCAAAGCTCGTATTATCTTAAAAATGAAATATTAAACAATTAAGTACACATTTTAATAGAAATTTATAAGGGAATTTGACACTAAAAAGTATAAACTATTTGATGTTATCACACCTGCAGTATCATCACCTACTATCAAATGAATTAAAATCCAATACCTATAAATCTTCTTATGTGACATTCAAATGAGGTTTAACAGTTGGATCAACGTCTTTTTCCCCAACACTAAAGCTAGGTACTTCCATGTTCACTTCTACCTCATCAATAACATGCTCCTCATAGACAATGCCATTTGCTTGTTCCTCTAATGTATCCTGCTCATCCTCTAAACTAGTATGTCCCTACTCATGTTCTTTTTTTGTCACATGTTCAACATCTACATTCACATTCTCTTCCACTAGATAATCGTTCACATCATAATTTTCTTCTACATGATACTCATAATTGTATTATACTCCATAATCATTCACATTCACATCATCCAACATAATTGTCTCTTCTACATTCACATTCACATCATCCAAAGTAATAGTCTCTTCTACATTTAGTAACAGTCTCTTCTACACTCACATTCTTAGCACTAGACTGCCCAACTATATCAACATTTATCCACTTTAATGCTAACTTTTTTCTACTTGTAACGCTACTAGACTATCCAGCTACAGATGCATCCAAGTCTACATTATCATCTAACTCCTCAATCTCAAATGTTGACTTAAATAGTTGTAGTAAATGATGATCAATTGTGGTAAGCCAATGTTCAATAAAAACTTCTATTACCTTAAATATTTCCACTAATTCTATCAAGCTAACTATATCATCATCACAACTTAAAGGCCTCAAACCATAATCCAAACTTTTGTTAGGCATTCTGAAGTGATAAAATGTAAGTTCTTCATGATCATACCCCAAATCTTCTAGAAACCTATGTATTACCTCAACATTGAAGTGATACACATCCATCTTATCCACGTATGCTATTTTACCATCAACATACATCCTTTTTTGTGGCTGTGTGAACTTTCCACTATGATTCAACTTCATAGAGAACGGGTTCGTATACCCAGTTTTGCCATCAATAAAAACATGAATTAACTAACAATGTAATATCACACAAGTAATTAGGTCAATAAAAAGTTAGGTTTTTACCATAAACTGTGATTGGATCAAATTCGATGCTATCTTTTCTAAAATACGAGTTTTGAGGTATATTGGTCATCTTTAACAAGTTTCCCAAATAAATAATTAAAGGATTGAAGGTGAAATTGATTGTTATTAGAAGGACTGAGATTAGGATTTTAAGTGATAGCGTATGTGTGTGTGTTTGACTTCGGGATCGGGTTTAGAAGTATAATATTAGGGTAGTTGAAAGACTAAAAGGGGGATTAAAATATTAGTTGAAATACAAAAATGCCCTTGTGTGGGATGCTCGTGCATAGTCTATCGGATACCCACTAACATCCTTTGAGCAAAAGGACTAAAACGGACCCAAAGTTTCTTCACAGGGAGGCTGCCTGCACTTTCGGAACTACATGGATGAAATGTACATATTGGCCAAACCACAAGGATGATTTTTGCAATTAACTCGATAAAAGAATTAAGGAACTCGATTAACCAAAATTACCTAACCCCAAATAACCCGACCCGATAAAACCCCTACTTTTCGTAAACATTTACTTAAGCATTTGACTAATAAATTTGACTTTCCACTTAACATCCATTGACTAATCAATCATAATAAGCCTTCAAACATATAAGTGTTATAGTCAACCTTATACAAGTCACTCTACTAACAAAATACTTAAAACCGGTTTTGGAATGTAACAAAAACATGGATGAATTACCAACTTACGAGGTTTATTTGGAAAAGAATGATGGTTTTTGACAAAATTTAACTATGTGAAGAAAAATTCACAGGGTTTTCATGTACCCCTTATATCCGCCCTGGTTATGATGCCTATTCTTGAAATTACGACAAAATGTAAATTAGTTTTGTGTTGTTCTAGTATAATTCAAATCGACGTATCATCAAAAGTTCGCTCAAGTGACATTCACGCCATCATGTAATTAGTTTTCACGGCAATGGACTTTGTTAGCTAAATTTATGCAAGAGTAGTGATTTTATCATATGTAAGATAAGCTTAAGCACTTTTTGTGCTTTTGTTTTGTTATAAAAGTTCTTAGATTCTTTAGAAGAATATAATAATTTTTGTTTAAAGTTTCCCGAATGGCTAAATATGGATATTGTAACGTTTAGACTGATAATAATGGTGACCGCATGTGATCGCTGCCCTTTTTATCACTTCAACGTCAACTCGGATTTCTTTCTTTAAGACCACACACATGATCAGATGCCTCTAATGGTGACCAAATACACAACCAAACATTCCTTTTTCTAAAATAAAATTCATTAATAATTAAAAAAATTACAAATATAACTAAAATAAAACTAAAAACATTAAATTGGTATTCATTTTATCGATGTTAAATGTGTTCCACTAAATTAGCTTTATGACTTAGATGATTTTCCTGGTTGTGTATTTTGTTGAGAAATGCTCATATCATAATTAATGATTATATGGCTAAATGTATATGCGCCTATGGGGTCACACATATATACAAGAAGTATCATCTTATATAATGTATTTAATATAGTTATAGTAGTTATGTTATTTATATTGGTTAAATATCTCAAGATCGACTAACGAACGTTAATTAATTTGTTAAACTAATTAATTAACTAATGGGACACTATTTATGAGGTAATGGACTAGAACAAAAACATATAGCAATCCATATTTGGTCTTAAGGGGGAGGCCTAAGGACAAGAAACAAGAGGGGAAAACACTTAGGTGCAACGTATAACTAACCAAGACTTATTATGGGATTATGATTTATCATAATATTATAACCTGGAAAGTTATTATCTCTTTCTCCTCTCCAAACGCCAGCCGATCCAAACACCTTAGGGTTAGGGTTTTATTTTGATTTCTCCATAAGCAAAACAATGGTTGTTCGTTGCAAGCTCGTGAGGATTAAAGAACTAGCATTCGAGTGATACACCGTGACATGTAGTGTGGATATCAATAGAGGTTACATACTTTGATAACTCAAGGGTTTCCTGAGGTTTCATTAGGGAAACCATAGTGTTCGTTTAAGCTCTGTTAAATCAACCGATCATGCGCCAAGAGGTATAGTAATCGTTATTAATCAATTAATTATATGCATCATACGGATCCATGTTTGTTGACCTATCTAATGTGTTTATAAATATATGTGTATGTTTTCATTGTAAAAACACCAACAGTGGCATCACGAGACATCGTGTGATGTCTATAATTATTGTTGTTAGCCACACTTTTTAGTGAAGTTGGCGTGTTACACGTGAATTGGACTAGCTATAGACCAACTGCTAAACGCAGAGAATATTATTGTAAACGAGGCATAGATAGCTTTGTGTTAGGCTATAAATACCCCCCATGTCACTCCATGGGGGGTTGGTGAAAGTTCATTTCTTGTTTTCTCATTCCAATCTAATAAACACGTAGTTTTCTTTCACCCTCTCTCTATTTTCTCTCATTAAAACACAATGCTTACTCTATTATTCTTTGATCATCCCCGTCCTCCCGAAAGGTGGTTTTGTATCATGTAACAAGTGGTATCAAGAGCTAACCGAGGGTGTTTTGTATTGTGTGTTGTGTTCGTGGGCTGATTTTAGCTTATTTTGTGCTTATTATAACTTATTTCGTGGGCTGATTTCAGCTTGTTTAGTGCGTAATATAGCTTATTTCATGGGCCTATTCTCAAAAAAGGCCATGAATTAGTTTCTTTTGTGTTGATTGCAAGAATCTGTTTTATAACAGTTTTTCTTTACCATTTTTATGAGTTTTTTAGGTCCAATTTATTTTCCTAAACTCATTTAAAAGCAGGTACTTTCATTTTCTTGCTTATTTAAAGCTTTTTATAAGCTTTTGTAAAGATAAGCAGATTCTGTGGGTTGTTTGTAGTGGTGTAAGCTTATATCATAGCTTATTTAGCTTATTTTAGGTTGCAAGCTAGAGGTTTACTAAAGGTTGTACCACAGTTTTGTTTTCTAGTCTAAACAAGATCCGAAATTTTAGAAAAAAAGTACAAAAGTACGACATTGACCTCTCAGCGGTTTGGTGGTGGCAGTTTGCCGTGGTGGTTTGTAACAGGTGTAGCGGTTTGACATTTTTCATGGTCTTGACTAAACGAAACGCTGCCTAAATGAAAAGTCAATGGCGGTTTGCCTAATTTTAGTGTCAGCGGTTTGGTTAAACCACCACCATATGCCAGAGGTTTAGCCATGGCAGTTTGGTGGTGGCGATTTGACAATCTTAGAAGGCAGCGGTTTGATTACCTCAACCCACACCGAGTCAACTCGGTCATTATCGAGTTGACTCGGGTCAACACAGTGAGCCAAGTCGGTACATACCGACTTAAAGAACTGAAAATGGAATGTAAGACTCGACAAGACTCAACACCGAAACCACTACAACTACAGTGACTGCCTCAATACAACAACTTCAATAACAACAACTGTCAGTGACAATTCAAATAACACAAATCCAAATCTAATCTACGCCCATCGTCACAAATCATATCACGGCTTCAATTTAATCCTATACCACCTCATCCTTCAACGAGACTCGAAACGAAACATTAAACAAGATCTCAGATTTTTTCATGTGTTGCATATTCAGTTGATGGCCATATAAAGATCAAAACCACGAATAAATCCTCATCATCGATCTTTGTGAAGTGTTGGTCCTTTTTCTATGTACGAAAACATAAAGAAAGAACAAAACAAATTTGTTTCATTCTTTCTTTCTTTTGATTGATGAAAAACAGAAAAGAAAACACCTACCCGAGACCACTTGAATGATATTAAAGCCGATATGATATGAGTCTCCATTCATATGTTTGGGTTCTTGATGTGCGTTAAACAACGACAATCATTCTCGTATTGGTGCTCGGATTGAGAAGATATATACAAGAAAGAGATCATCACTCGTGAGGCTATTTTTGTTAAGATTGTGGCTGAGATGGTATGAAGACTAGATGAGATGGAAGAGGTGTCATTATTTTTGAGATGGGAGCGATTGAAAGTATGACTGTGTTTTTTTGTGATTAGGGTTTGGGAGTGAGTATGTTTAGGGATTGATACTCATTTTTATCCCTAATTTTTGTGTGGACCGGTTTATACTCCTTTGCGAATATGCCGGGTATGATGGCCGGTGGGATTTGGCAGGCCAAATTCTCCCAAACACTTAGGTCGGGTCTAGTTCTAGTATAGTTGGGCCAACTATGGTGTGATTTTAGTATGTAGGCCGACTATAATTCAAGATGTGGGCTGAGAGTTTATTTGTTTTGGACTGTGATTTGGGAGTATTAATGGGCTAGTTATATTGTATTGGTCCGGGTAATGCAACCGAAAGTGGACCTGGCCGTGTTTGTGTTATTAAATTGAGCCGGGTTTTAAAACACTATCATGTCGGGTAAAAGTATACAAGACCGGGTTTTATTACTTGGACGGGTCGTGTTTATGTCATATTTATTGAGCCCGTTATCCGTTAATTACCACAACACATCGAAAATCACAAACATCAACACAACAAACACAATACATTACACTAAAAACGATCCTTATCAATATTCACCTTCATTCATAATGGCTAGTATTGAGTTTCAATAACTACGGAGTTTTTGTACGATGTTACTTATTTGTGATTGAAGTAATATTTCATGAGGAGTGTACTTATTTCGTCTTTGATTTTGTCTACAACAAAGATGACTTGTTCGGGCATATATGGTTTGTGATGAAGACTTGATTTATCTAGTTATACCTGATGTAAGGAGTTACATTGTAGTACTCGTGGGTTATAGCTATCATCTGGTTCATTCTTCTTCATCTATTAATTAGCTATAAAATTATTTATGTATTTGATCATAATTAATAAAACAAGAACATTAGAACATGAAATTGATTTGTTTTTCTTAATTAAAAAACTAGCAGAATTTTGGTTGTGATGCAACAGATCATAACTCAATGAAACAAAAATAATTTTATTATTTTCAAGAGTCTAAAGGTACAAAAACGAATATACTTTCTGAAAAAATCCGGCCGACCTGTGAGGATTGGGTAGACATTAGGTTCCTTCATAATCGACGTTTATCTTCTGTCGCGTTTTGACCTTTTAACCGTTTAATCGTTAAACCCTTTTTGTAAATGTCAGATGGTGAACACTCGTACCAATGCTGAACTCACTGCGGCCGTTCAGGCAGCCGTGAATGCCATGCTCCTACAGATTCGCGAGCAGGTTCGCAAAGAGTACCGCACTGGTGCTATAGCTTCAGGTAGTAATCCTCCACCAGTCACTATTCATACTTGGCTTGAGCGCTTCAATAAGCAGAAACCTCGTTCGTTCGAGAAGGCAGTAGCCCCTGTTGATGCTGAGAATTGGATCTCCCATATGGAGAGGATCTTCGACGTGATGGATTGTAATGATGCTTTTAAGACCAGATTGACTGTGTATAAGTTCGAGGGTGACGCGTTGGCTTGGTGGAAGGTCTATAAACAGGCCAAAGGAGGAGATGCGTGGGTCAACACTTTGACTTGGGCAGCTTTCAAGGAACTGTTCTTTCTTCAGTTTTTCCCTCGAGCCGAGCAAGAGCGCTTGAAGAGAGAGTACCATTCCATCCGCCAAAGGGCGAATGAGAATAGTACCGAGTACATGCAGCGTTTCCTTCGATTAGCTGGTTTTCTTGGGCAGGCTGCTGGCACTGCAGAAGAGCAGGCGAAGAACTATCGTTGGGGTCTTCACAAGTCGATCCTCGACCATGTCATGTGTCTACCGTTTACGGATGTTGCCCAGGTTGCGGATGCTGCTCGCAACTTAGAGATCCTTCGTGACAGGGAGGATTATGATAGGTCTGAGCAGTCGAACAAGAGGCATAAGAGTGAGGACCAGTATCAGCCGGCCACTCAGCAGAGTAGTTATCGGAGTCACGGTCAGAATAATGACCGCCATGGATCCAACAGGCAGGGCGGTGGTGGTAACAACAACAACAACAACAACAACAATAACAACTACTCTAGCGGCAATAACAGGAGTTCCGGTGCTGGACACGACCAAAGGAACAGAGGTCAGCAATTCCACCGATCTACCAGTTCTGATTCCCAGCAGTCTAGGGTACCCTCTGAGGGTTATACTCACCCTGTTTGTGCCACGTGTGGACGTAGACACTCAGGAGAGTGTCGTCGTGCTTCTGGTACTTGCTTCAAATGCGGCCAGGCTGGTCATCTTCAGCGGGATTGCAAGAAGAACACTGGGGCAGGTACGTCTGGTCATGCCAACAAGAAGCCAGATGCATCCGGCCGTGTCTTTGCACTTACACAGGATCAGGCCGCCAATACTTCAGGTACAATCACTGGTACATTATTTATCTTCGGTCGTGCAGTGTTTGTTTTATTTGATACGGGTGCGACACATTCCGTGATATCTACCACGTTTGCCTCATGTTTTACTATGACACCCGTATTACTTGATCATGTATTATGTATATCCACGCCTCTGAAGGACTCCGCTCGTATTACCCATGTGTATGGAGATCTTCCTCTACAGTTTGATGACAAGATTCGTTCAGTTAATGCACTTCCCTTAGACATGTGCGAGTTTGACATGATTCTGGGTATAGACTGGTTAGCAGTACACCGTGCTTCGGTTGACTGCCATTCGCGTCGTGTTATATTCGGTGACATTCATGCTCCTGAGTTCATTTATCAGGGTTCCTTACCGGGGAAATCTATGAGTTGTAAAACCCATAAATTTTGTTTTCTATTTCGAGGACGAAATTTTTTTTCGACGTTTATCTTCTGTCGCGTTTTGACCTTTTAACCGTTTAATCATTAAACCCTTTTTGCAAATAAGATGGTGAACACTCGTACCGATGCTGAACTCGCTGCGGCCGTTCAGGCAGCCGTGGATGCCATGCTCCCACAGATTCGCGAGCAGGTTCGCGAAGAGTACCGCACTGGTGCTGTAGCTTCGGGTAGTAATCCTCCACCAGTCACTATTCATACTTGGCTTGAGCGCTTCAATAAGCAGAAACCCCGTTCGTTCGAGAAGGCAGTAGCCCCTGTTGATGCTGAGAATTGGATCTCCCATATGGAGAAGATCTTCGACGTGATGGATTGTAATGATGCTTTTAAGACCAGATTGGCTGTGTATAAGTTCGAGGGTGACGCGTTGGCTTGGTGGAAGGCCTATAAGCAGGCCAAAGGAGGAGATGTGTGGGTCCTTACTTTGACTTGGGCAGCTTTCAAAGAGCTGTTCTTTCTTCAGTTTTTCCCTCGAGCCGAGCAAGAGCGCTTGAAGAGAGAGTACCATTCCATCCGCCAAAGGGCGAATGAGAATAGTACCGAGTACATGCAGCGTTTCCTTCGATTAGCTGGTTTTCTTGGGCAGGCTGCTGGCACTGCAGAAGAGCAGGCGAAGAACTATCGTTGGGGTCTTCACAAGTCGATCCTCGACCATGTCATGTGTCTACCGTTTACGGATGTTGCCCAGGTTGCGGATGCTGCTCGCAACTTAGAGATCCTTCGTGACAAGGAGGATTATGATAGGTCTGAGCAGTCGAACAAGAGGCATAAGAGTGAGGACCAGTATCAGCCGGCCACTCAGCAGAGTAGTTATCGGAGTCACGGTCAGAATAATGACCGCCATGTATCCAACAGGCAGGGCGGTGGTGGTAACAACAACAACAACAACAACAACAATAACAACTACTCTAGCGGCAATAACAGGAGTTCCGGTGCTGGACACGACCAAAGGAACAGAGGTCAGCAATTCCACCGATCTACCAGTTCTGATTCCCAGCAATCTAGGGTACCCTATGAGTGTTAAACTCACCCTGTTTGTGCCACGTGTGGACGTAGACACTCAGGAGAGTGTCGTCGTGCTTCTGGTACTTGCTTCAAATGCGGCCAGGCTGGTCATCTTCAGCGGGATTGCAAGAAGAACACTGGGGCAGGTACGTCTGGTCATGCCAACAAGAAGCCAGATGCATCCGGCCGTGTCTTTGCACTTACACAGGATCAGGCCGCCAATACTTCAGGTACAATCACTGGTACATTATTTATCTTCGGTCGTGCAGTGTTTGTTTTATTTGATACGGGTGCGACACATTCCGTGATATCTACCACGTTTGCCTCATGTTTTACTATGACACCCGTATTACTTGATCATGTATTATGTATATCCACGCCTCTGAAGGACTCCGCTCGTATTACCCATGTGTATGGAGATCTTCCTCTACAGTTTGATGACAAGATTCGTTCAGTTAATGCACTTCCCTTAGACATGTGCGAGTTTGACATGATTCTGGGTATAGACTGGTTAGCAGTACACCGTGCTTCGGTTGACTGCCATTCGCGTCGTGTTATATTCGGTGACATTCATGCTCCTGAGTTCATTTATCAGGGTTCCTTACCGGGGAAATCTATGAGTTGTAAAACCCATAAATTTTGTTTTCTATTTCGAGGACGAAATTTTTTTTAGAGGGGAAGAGTTGTAAAACCCGCATTTTTGAAATTTGAGTTTTTCATTTCAAAATATTAATTTTGAAATATAACCTATGGTATATGAAAAGAATTTGAAAATAAAAACCTTAAGTTATGGATTTTTGGAAATAATGGTATTTTGGTATAAAGTATTTAAATAAAAAAAAAGATTTTTTTTAGTAGATAAGCATTAGAAATTTGGAAGTAATTATTGTGTATATCTAAAAAGGGTAAATTTGACTTAGTTGTGATAATTAAGGAATAGAGTGTAAATACTTTTGGAAACAAGTGTGTAATTGTATGCACAATTAATTGGTGATTATCCCCTCACCACTATAAAGACTACACGTCCCCAGCTCTCTCTCTCATCCAGTATTCACTCAAATTCCTTTGTCAAATTATCCTCCATTGTTGTTTTGAAGATTTTAAGATTAGAAGTTTTAAATCATTCGGGTGATCCTAGTAATAAAGTTCTTCTTCTATTTGGTGTATTGATCCGTGTTCATCTTGGTGTCATTCTTCTTCATCTAGTAAGGTTAGCATATTAAATTTTTATGTTTTTGATCATAATTAATAAGAACAAGAACATTAGAACATGAAATTGATTGGGTTTTTCTTAATTAAAAACTAGGCAGAATTTTGGGTTGTGTTCAACAGATCATAACTCAATGATAAAAATAGATTTTATTATGTTTCTGGAGTCTAAAGGGTAGCAAAACGAATATACTTTCTGAAAAATCCGGCCTCAAGTCAATTGGAGGTAGGGAAGGTCAGTTTTTCGAATTTACAAGAAAAAGTGTCAGTTCTGGAAATCAACTCCGAAAATTTTACTTTTAGGGTTTGAATTTTAATAAAATCACCATAAGGATTTGAGGGCTAATTTTTGAATATGTTAAACTAAGTAATATGTGTGACCTCTGTGATTTTTCTTATAATTAATTAAGGGGTTTAACTTGGTCAAATAGACGTAAACTTTTCATAAGTTTCTGCCCAGTCAGTTTTGGGACTGTTTTGATTAACAAGGGTCAAGGGACCACTTAAAATTCGAATTGATTAAATTTATTTTATGGGGACACATTAGACATATCATAGGTGACCTGTAATTTTTGGTTGAATTTTTAAAGATGTTTTGAATGAGTTTTTAAGTCAAGAAAGTCATGTTAATTTACCTAGAAAATTGTAAAGTTATTTAAGCATCATAGAATGATATAACCTTTGAAAACTTTTGAGAGGTCAATCGTAATTTAATAAAAGTAACATTATAAGTATATTCTTGTAGAGTTGGTGACCTTGGATTAATCTCCGTCTATTTGTGGTCTTTCATTCATTCAAATAAGGTACGGATTCTGGATACTTTGTATTCGTCTTTGAACTATCGGTACGGATATTCCGTCCTTTCAGTAAGGACATTCTTCCTTTTCATGATTCATCCCCAGAACTGCTATGCTTCCCCATTTTTATGTCTTTTGCCATGATCCTTTACATGTTTGATTTCAAGACTTATTCTATTGCCCGAGCTATATATACGCATGACCATGATTTACATGACTTACCACCTAGTCATGGAGGTACCATGACCGTGACACATGAGGCACCTGTGTCACGACTCTTTCGCGTTGAGAGTGATTTCACGCGGCGTCCCTTTTCATGTTACCAGATTATATTTCATGTTTGGCCATTATTATTCAGGGGCGTATGGGTGCATCCTAGTTTACATGTTTACACGTTCATGGTGATTGGTTGGTGTGTGCTCTACATCCCATCACATTGGAGCTGATCCCTCCACCCATATTATTATAAGAGGTCACCCCTCTATTACATGTTGAGGCAGCCCCTCTATTATATGCATGTATTCACGACATTATTATTATGACATGTATGATTATATGAGCTCGTGGGCATTCCTTATTATTTATGTTTATACTATCCATGATATTTCATGACCTCTTTACTTCGTATTACCATGCTTTACATGTTTGTTTCCTATTCTTCATGACGCATTCTCCAGGTTTCCTCATGACACTTTTGATCTTTCCGCTACTTTGTATTTACTATCCAGGATTTATACTTATTAATTACATTGTTATTATATCCGTTCACTGAGCGTTATGCTCAGCCGTGTTTTCTTTCTCTTTCTTATACGGCAGGTATCTAGAGGGAGATTGGGCATGAGAGAGTGTGTGCTTAGGAAGTGACCTATTTAGCTTCCTTTCTTTATATCGCAGACATTTTGATGTGCTATACTATCTTGGACACATGTTTCGTCCTTTAGACTTCTTTTACGTTATTCATGTTGATCTCATAATTGGGAGCCGATGTTTGATTCCGGCTTTCCACCTTGTCCTATGTTATCATTTATGACTTTATGCCTTTATTATGCTTTGATATGACACCATGATTATGACGTTTCGGCCTCCTTTCCGGAGTGGGTCGTTACAATTATGGTATCAGAGCTAAAGGTTTCGACCTGTAGGCTCTAAAACTTGACCTGTGAGGATTGGGTAGACATTAGGTTCCTTCAGAATCGACGTTTATCTTCTGTCGCGTTTTGACCTTTTAACCGTTTAATCATTAAACCCTTTTTGCAAATGTCAGATGGTGAACACTCGTACCGATGCTGAACTCGCTGCGGCCGTTCAGGCAGCCGTGGATGCCATGCTCCCACAGATTCGCGAGCAGGTTCGCGAAGAGTACCGCACTGGTGCTGTAGCTTCGGGTAGTAATCCTCCACCAGTCACTATTCATACTTGGCTTGAGCGCTTCAATAAGCAGAAACCCCGTTCGTTCGAGAAGGCAGTAGCCCCTGTTGATGCTGAGAATTGGATCTCCCATATGGAGAAGATCTTCGACGTGATGGATTGTAATGATGCTTTTAAGACCAGATTGGCTGTGTATAAGTTCGAGGGTGACGCGTTGGCTTGGTGGAAGGCCTATAAGCAGGCCAAAGGAGGAGATGCGTGGGTCCTTACTTTGACTTGGGCAGCTTTCAAAGAGCTGTTCTTTCTTCAGTTTTTCCCTCGAGCCGATTCTTAAGCAATGGACAATTGCAAAGGACATGCTGCAGCTTTCTTGTAGAGATAATTACCTGATTGATCCAGAATGGACGACTCAGCCCCATCAACAGTCGACACTTGAAAAGTATCTTCCTCAAACACGAGGTTAGGAATTTTAGTCCAGCGGTACATCCATTCCCTAGATAGGATACTTGTCCTTGCTGCCTCTTGAATCGGTACAAGACATAGGATCGATTCTATTATGCTTGACGGAAGGTTGCCGAGCCTATCCATATCCCTGCTGGCTGCAAAACTAGTTTATTTGAACATCTATTAATAGCATTGTTCAGTACATATAACAAATATTTTAGCAAATTCTAAATCGAACTTAAGCATAGATATAAATTTCTTAAATAACATAAGTTTGAGAAGAACCTTGGAGTTACAATATCTTGGCAGCATATACACAAAAACAAGAAAATAACATAAGTTTGGTTCAGGCAATACATCAAACACTTGAAAGTCATCAATATCTATTTCCTAGAGTGCTTATTTTAAGTAGAAAAAAGCAATCCTAAACTCTATTTCCTAAAGTGCTTACTTTAAGCAGAAAAATGCAATCTTAAACACTATCTCCAAAGTGCTTCTTTTAAGCAAAAAAAGCATTCTTAAACACCATCTCCTAAAGTGCTTATTTTAAGCAATAAACCACACAAATACTAAGAGGGGGTATTTGTCTTAGCTCATAATCTTATATAACTAGTTTACGAGCTCATTCACTTGAGCGTATGAACTAATATAGTCTTAGCTTAATTGATGGGCTTATATAAACTTTAAGTTCAACTTCATAAGCCAAAAAATGTGGGCTTATGAGATTTTCCAATTTTCAAATAAGCCGAGAAAACAAGCTAACCCAAAGTCCAAACATCCTCATAAGCTTATCAAAATTTCAATAAGCTTATTAAACAAACACCCCCTAAGCAAACTAAGTCCCAAACCCCAATCCAAGCCTCATTTTAAGATTCCGACATTCCAAACCTCAAAAACCAACGTCTCAACTTTCAAAAATTAATAAATTCCCCCAATACATTTCCAATGGGCGGGGACATGAGGGGGACACGGTGGGCACGTGCCCCATAGCGAAAAAAATTGTAGTGTATTTTTTCAAAATATTTGGCTATTTTTGTAATTTACCCCTAACGAACAAATTTGTAGCGCAGTTTCTAAAAATTATCAAAGTGTGCCCCCTCGACCATAACTTTCTAGCTCCGCCCCTACCATATACACCCTTCTTCTAACAAAATACTAGTAATAACAATAAATTGTGACCGCAACTTTGCGCGAGTACCTAATAACTAATAAATGTCCATTTTGAAATGCACAAAATTTAACTACATTTTCAACTAATAAAATCTCTACCCACTAAAGTCTCTTTTTACTTGTTAAAATACAAAAAAATAGAAATGTGAACACAATTTACTGAGTACACATGAAGCATAGATAAAAGTTGAAATTTAAAGCTACTTTTGTAATATATATAAGAAAAAGTAAGGATTATTATAAAGAAAACCTGAAAATATGGAAGCAAAACCAGACAACAGCTCATGTCTCTCTTTCTTGGCAGCTATGGTTTTAAAGCAACAGCCAAACACCACCCTTTTAAACCTT
>BQNB010010244.1:0-62500 GCA_026074375.1 Tanacetum coccineum
ATGGTCTAAACCGGGTTTACTTTATATGAATAAGGACATAATTTACTTGTCACCAATAATAAAAATAAAATCTTTAGAGAATTTAGGAATAAGGGAGCAGAAAGTAGCTATGTGTACACAATTTGCATTTATGAGTAGTGTTAGCATCTTAACTTGTATTTAACAATGATTTTGTTTTTAAGCTTGGTTTGGGGCGGGTAAAAAATCGAGGACGATGAATTTATCCTTATGGATACTATTTATACGTGTTTCTTGTTCTGTAATCCTAAAAGTTATAATTAAATAATGAAAGTCGAACATGTTGTCATTTGTGAAAAATAAAAATTTATATATATATAAAAAGAAATGGTAAAACGGGTCGTTTCAAAACTAGTGATTTCTTAATCCCCTTATATGAACACTTAGCTACTTTTCGAGTAATTAGTCTAGGGGGGTTGGAATTTTTGGTTTTAAGCGTGTATTTATATTATTGCGTGAGGACACGACAATAGCGTAGTATGAAGGATTTTTGATAAGTGTTTAATCACATATCAATTTTCTTTAATAAAACGAGCTTAAATGACAAAAAACAAATGTAAAATACATTGTATATGTCTATTTTGTAATTGTGTTGTGCAGGTAAGGGATTTTCAAAAATGAACAAAAAACAAAGCCAAAAAGGACATAACCGAGCACGAGATTAGAAGAGCGTGAGGAAACAAAGCCGAGAGCATATTTCATCCTTAATGGGCTAACCCGTACCTATTTATTGGGCCGGGTTAGCCTATAAATATTCAAACTATATTCATAGTCCAAAATACAAGTCAAAATCCAATCCAATGTTCAAAATAGTCCAAGCCCAAGTAAAAAGCCCAAACCCAAAATCTCTGGTCCAGGTCAAATGGTAAATACGCGCTCAAAATGTAATGTTTATCATCTCCTTTGTTTTTACAACTGCAACAAGAAGCTCAAGGTAAAACCATCTCATCCACGCATCTCATCCTTTCTAGAAGGCCAACGTGGCGCCTCTGACATCACAACAAGCCACGTTGGCAATCCCAAGCTCTCCCATTGGTTGGACGGACGTGGAAGTGATCCAAGGGCTTAAATGGATGGATTTGGAATCAAGGGCTAGGATTGAAGATTGAAGAAGGCTCCTCATGGCCTAGAACCTTCTCTCAATAACTATAAATAGAGAGGCAGTCACACACACAGATCTATCTAGTTTTTAGTCATTTTTAGCTTAAATTCTCAGCTTATTGTATTTCTCTTTTTGTATTTCTCTTTTAAAGCTTGTAAACCTTTTATCATTAATAAAATTCAGTATCCTTTAATTGTGTTGAATTCATGTGTTTTTACTTTTATGCAAAATTACTAAAATGTATTTGGATTTTACTTAAATAAGCTCAATAAGCTCTTGTTACTAAATAAGCTAATACTTATTCAGTTAAGCTATCTTATAGCCTAACTGAATAAGCAGTTCCACTTAAATCACTTAAAAAGTCATAATAAGCTAAAAATGGAAGATAAGCCAGAAATAAAAGGGCTTATAGGATTGTACCAGCTTATGAAAATAAGCTGGAGCTTGTAGATAAGCTCTTAAGAGCATTTTAGTCCTTGTTTTGAGCAAATGACAAAATAAGTTTCATTTTCACGTTCTAGTTTAACTTTCTTATTCAGCTTATTTGTTTGCTTATTCTGTGCTTATTAGTGTTTAAATATACTTAATCTGTTTTATGTTAGCTTAATATGTCTTAAATATCTAGTTTACATCATTATTATTAGTTTAATTTGAGTTTTAGTTAAAACTGCTAGTTTAGAAGTCATATCTATTTATTAGTGTAGCTTATAATTCAGAGCTTATTTTTTTAGAGATCTTGCTTATTTGTTATTAATATGCTTAGTTCTTAATCTGTTTTTATAAATTAGGGCTTATTTGGATCTGTTTTGGCTTAAAAGTCAATTTTCAAGTTTTAAAGGAGTGTTTGGGTTAAGAAACATTAGTATGATAAAAAGTAGTGCATGCTATTTTTAGTTAACAAATGGGTTTCCATAAGCTTCTAATTTAGTCTAATGTAGTTTTAATAAGTTAGAATAGGTTTAGTTAGTGTTCTAGTGTGTTTAATCAATCTCAAGTTTGTCATTTCAAAAGTGTTCTAAACTGCTCATTAGTTAGATTTATAAAAAGTTTGCTTAATGTGTAGTTTTTGAGTTCAAAATTTGATTTCTAATGCATCAATTTCCATCTGTTTTGAGTCAAATGGTTTTGGAAAATCCTTTTGTGAAAACAGTCAAGTAGTGGTAGTCTCATGGTTTGTTCTTAAAAGTCTAAATTTATAAGATCATTCATGGTAAATTCCTAGCTTAATTTTGGTTTAATTTTGTTGAAAATAGCTTATTGTAGTCTACTCTAAATCTGTTTCAAGTTTTTAGTTAGTAAAAATCAATTTTGAGTTTTAATTTTAAGCTGCAAATGAGTCGTTTTCTTTCATAAAGCCAAAAACAAGTAGTGTAGACTGTCATTTCATTAGACTTTTTCTTGCTTATTTCCTCAATTAGTTTTCTTAAGTTTAGTTTATTTGAGTTATTTGAGTATAAGTCTATATCTGTTTTTACCTTTCAGCTTATTTCAAGTGCTTATTAGTCTTTAATCTTAGCTTAAAGTTGGTCATAAGTCCTTTAAGTTGCTTTTTGAGTAAACTGTGTTAATGCATTTAGTTGATTTTCAGTTTATTTTATTTGCTTATTTCTAGTCATAATTGCTTATTAGGTCTAGGTTTTGATATGTTTCTAGCTTATTGGTTTTAATTTAGCTTTTTGGTCATTTTTGAGCTTATTAAGTCCAAACAATTTTAACTATATGTCAAAGACTTAAAAAACCAAACTGTCACCTTTTGATTATGCTTTTTCTAGCTTAGTAATAAGTTTTGGCAAAAAGTCTTTTATTAAAGTTTCTTATTTTTGCTTATTCTTTAGCTGTTTTAAAAAAGAAAAATAATTTTTTTTTCAAAAAGGGACAGTCACAGGACTCGAACCTGTGACCTCCCTCTCACAACACATACATCTTAACACTTCGCCCTTGGATATTTTTCATAATTCCCTTGCACCATTTATTTCTTATACGTTTCTAGATTTTAGCTTATTTCAGCTTAATGATTTTTAGCAGCTTATTGGTAGTAGCTTTTTGAGTCGTTTTTCTTTGTAAACCTCAGAATTAGTGTCTAGTATTTTTATAAATTTTCTCAAATTTTTAGGATTAAGTTTAGTATTTTTAGTTTAATTTAGTTTTAAAAATAGTTTTAATTAGTTTAAAAATTTATAAAAAATATTTTCTATTTTAAAAATTAGTTTAATACATTTTAGTTTAAGAAATTTGCATTTTGAGTTTTTAGAGTTTTAATTTGTCATTTTTAGTTAATTAGTTAGTAAAATTTAGTTATTAATTAGTTTTTAATTGATTTTAAATGTCGTTAGAATTTTAAATTGCCTTAATTTCTAAATTAGTGTGCCTTTATGTGCTTTCCCTTTGCGTTATTAGATTTAGAATTCAAAATCAAAAATATCGATTATTCAAGCACGCGATCACGAACCGAAACAAGATTTTCAAATTCACGCTTCGTTGGGAAAACGACAACAATTTGAACTTTATCTTTTCCTAGGGGTAATTTTCTCATCAATACTTCCTCGAAAATATATTTTATTAGTGATTAGCTTATTACTCTTTCACAAGAGTAGTTTGCCTAGTTGCTTATATTATATATATATATATATATATATATATATATATATATATATATATATATATATCATACATATAATGACGAACATCAAATTTTTGGCGCCGTTCGCGGGGGAAGCTGTGTTTAAATTATCGTGTTTTGAAGTTTGAATTATTAGGGCATTGAAGATATTCCCGTGTGAGTTATCGTTTTTTGTGAATATTATTCTAAATTTTCTTTATTATTTTTTATTTCTTTTATTATAATCTAAAAAATCAAAAATAATTTTTATTTTTCTTGATTTATTTTTGGGGATTTATTAAAAACACCAACAATTACTTTTCCTAAGTATTGAACTGTACCAAAAAATATAAAAAATCACAAAAGAATCAGTATTGTCAATGTAATATCGGCTCTACCTTTAGATTAATAAAACTTAAGAGAGGTATAAGGAGGGTTGATCCAACGAACTTCGACCCAAAAGGAGAAGGTTTTTAAACGTTCGCGCTTTACCTGCTCCTCAGCTTTTTGTGCTTGTTCTGAGAGGGCTAACGTGAAACCTTTGACTTCGGTTAAAAAATATTGTTCTTTTAGTTTTGTTTCTTTATTTTGTTTTTTGGCATGTGCACCCGCTTTCAACGAATTTATTGTTGTGATCTTTTCCACGATCCTGAATCGACGTAATCGTAGACGTTTCCAGCAAAATTGTCAAACCCGAGAGCTAGCTTCGTTATATTGTAGTAAACAAAGACACAAACAAAAATAAAAATAAAAAAGAAAAAAAAAAATAAAAAACATCCTGTTGCTACTAGGGCGGCATCACGTACTTCTGTCGGAATTACTACCAAGGCACCCACCGAGGAGGGTTACGGAGGGTAGATTGTTCTTACCGCTATACTTGCTGAAATTTTGAGTTACAAAGTGGGTTACTTACGCTTTAGTAAATCTTTCTAGTCAATTTCATGGTTTTGAAAGGGACGATCCCCATTCTCATATTCGTTGGTTTAAGAAGATCACTTCTACGCTTAAATACAAGAATGTTCCATATGATGCTATCAAGTTAATGCTTTTCCTATTTTCTCTTAAGGGGGGCACAGCCCGGCATTGGCTTTGAAAATGAACCACTGTTTTATCCCATAATGGGAAGATCTCGTTTCTAAGTTTGTGAATTATTTCTTTCCTCCTTCGAAGACTACGAATCTCAAGAATGACATCACGAATTTTTAGCAGAGGTTTGATGAAATATTTAGTGAGGCATGTGATCGTTTTAAAGATCTCCTTCGTAAATGCCCACACCACGGTTTTTTGAAATTACATCAAATCGACATGTTTTACAATGCGTTGGCACAATCCGATCAAGATTCGCTAAATGCAGCCGCCAGTGGTAATCTTTTGAACCGTACTCCTCGAGATGCTTTGACTATTATCGAGAATAAGTCAAAAGTTCGCACTTCAAGAAACAAACAGGTTGTTTCAAAGAGCGGAGTAATGCTATTCTTTCTTCTACTCCCGCTTATCTACCAGAGATTACCGCTCTTACTGATGCCGTTAAAGCTATGCTTCTTAAAAACAAGACCCCTTCACCAGCTCCCGTTAAAGCTATAGAAGAAATTTGTGTTACTTGTGGTGGACCGCATCCTTTCTATGAGTGTCTTGCTACCGATGGCAACACTTTTAATGCTTCTGCAGCCACAGAGACCTACAATCAAGGAGGTCCCGGATACCGTCCTTAAGGAGAAACTAATTATCGTGCTAGCAATCAAATGAGACCACCCGGTTTTCCTCAAATGAATGTGCAGAACAATCAGAACCAGTATAATCAGAATCAAGGATACAATCAGAATCATTTCAATCAAGGAAATCAAAATTATCAAGCTCCGCTTAATCAAACTCAAGTTGGACCTTCGAATGATTTCTTGAACTACATGAAGACTAATGATGCTAATATGAGAGCCATGCAAAATCAAATAAACAATACGAAGGCAGAATTTAAGAATGAAGTCCAGACTACGATGAGGAATCAGAGCAATGAGTTAAAGAATGATATAAAGAACATGATGAGCATTTTTTTAAATGAATAGTCCCTCGAGTTCGGGATCACTTCCTAGTAATACCGTTGCTAACCCGAGAGGTGACTTGAAAGCTATTACTACCCGAAGTGGTGTTTCTTACGATGAACCTACGATTCCAACTACTTCTTCTCCTCTTTCGAAGGAAGTAGAACGTGAACCAGAGGCGACAAAGGACAAAGTGCAAACTACAAATTTAGGAAGTACCGCACACGTCCAACCTCTGGTTGTCCAAGTTCCAATTCCAGAGCCCGATGTTGCTCCAAAGCCTAATCCTAAACCTTCGATACCTTATCCTTCAAGGCTTAACGACCAAAAGCTCTAAGAGAAAGCTAATAATCAAATGTTGAAGTTCCTTCAAATCTTTCAAAGATTACATTTTGACCTTAGCTTTGCGGATGCTCTTCTTCACATGCCTAAGTTCGCTTCTACGTTTAAGAGTCTCATTAGTAATAAGGAGAAATTATTTGAATTGACAAATACGCCATTAAATAAGAATTGTTCAGCGATGCTCCTTAAGAAGTTACCCGAAAAACTTAGAGACCCCGACAAGTTTCTTATTCCTTGTGTTTTTCCAGAGCTAGATGAGTGCTTAGCTAGAAACTCCCGTTGCTACTATGGCGGATACACGTACTATGTCGGAATTACTTCAAGCACACACCGAGGGTTACGGAGATGCGATTGTTCTTCCCGCTATACTTGCTGAAAATTTTGAGTTAAAAGTCGGGTTACTTACGCTAGTAACTTCGAGTCAATTTCATGGTTTCCAGCTGACTTTGTTGTCATCGACTACGATGTCGATCCTCGTGTTCCCCTTATTTTAGGGAGACCCTTTTTGAGGACGGCCCGTGCTCTAGTCGACGTGTTCGGAGAAGAGCTTATTTTGAGAGACGAAGATGAAAAATTAATCTTTCATGCTGATAACACTTCAAAACATCCTCAAAATCATGCAAATGAGTCGATTAATATGATTAATTTCATTGACATCACATGCGAGGATCGTTTCTCTAAAGTGTTAAAATTTAAGAAATCAAATCATCCCTCGAGTGGCAGTACCACTCCTCTTTCTGATTCTCTTCCTAGTCTCACACCTTTTGAGACCAATGATTCTCTTCTTGAGGAGTTCGCCGATGAACTCGCTCTTCATGACCCATTTCCACCGAGAAATGAGTATGATAATTTTGATCCTAAAGCAGATCTTAGAAAAATTGAATATTTGCTGAACCGAGAACCATCGACCGAGTCTTCGCCTATGACTGATATTGAGATTATTGATCCCATTCTCGAGAGGTTCACCGACGAACCTGCTCACGTTTACTCACCTCCACCGGGAGATGACGATGATGACAATGATGATCTTTTTATGACTTCCCTTCTCATTTTACCGACTATGGAGCCCGAGGACTCTCTCATCATGGGGGATGAGAATCTTAGCACTATTCTTGAAAAGAAATCAGACGAATTCATAAAGTCTAGTGTTGAGGACCTTGTTTCAATCCCAAGGGAGTCCAAGGATACGTCCGACAGTGACAAAGAGTGTGATTTTCCTTTTTCCGTGACTTTCTCTAATCCTTTTTCCGATGCTAACGAGGATGAGTGTTTTGACCCAGGAGGCGATATTGATGAGATCGATGCTTTTCTAGATATTGATGTTTCTACGGATATTGAGGACGGTTATCATGATTCGGAGGGAGACGTAATATATCTTGAGTGTTTGCTTACTAATGACACTATCCCTAATCTCCCTCCTGAGGTATTTTTAGATCATGACTCAAGAAGCTTAAAGGATGAACCTGATAATGATTTGAAGAGTATGGTCAAATTTTTAGACCTCGAAATTCATGAGAAAATTTCTCTGAAATATGTGAGGTTACCCTTTGAGGATCGCCATTATTTTTTCCTCACATTTGTTTTCAAAATCTTTCTTCCTTTTCTTACCTATCCTGTGAATTCTCTTCTTTTTCTCTCCTCCGGGAGTGAGGACACCATTTTTGACCCCGACATCTCCGCTTATAGTTTCTATTCCTTAGAGCCGGTGGCATACGAAAATCTGATGATGATTTTTCCATTCTTCTGTTTCTGCCCCAAGGACAAAGGAATTCAGGGAGAGTCAAGCTAGAGACTCGCACAAAAACAAGCGCTTCTCGGGAGGCAACCCGTGTTTCTATCTTCTTTTTCTATTTTCTAATAAGTATGACGTGAGGAGGCTCGCCTCTTCCTTTCTCGTGTTTCGTGTTTTATGTCCAGGATTGCCCGGATTATGAAGACTCTGGTGCTCGTCGTTTTGTCCATCGTTTACTCGAGCTTCAATCCTTTGCATGCTTATATATGGGAATCCGATATCCTAGATTGATGAACGCTAAAATACACATCTTTTATAACCCGGAAAACATTATAAAAGGACTAAAAACACTAAAATATGATTAATTATGTTGCAAATATGCGTGGTTTGTGTTTTTATGTCTTACAGGTACAAAGGATTGAAAACGAAGCAAAAACGGTAAAATTCGGGTGACTTTCGATGACGTTTTCACGTTTATCGAGGTTCAAACGAAGTCGTGAATATTCCTCGATCACACCATTGGAAAGAGCACGAAAAAACGAGTCCAACGGTACCGGCCTTTTATATTTAAACCTTTTTATTTTGAACCTTTTTCGTCCCTGTTTGAACCTTTAGTTATAATGGACCAGACCAAGTTAAAATGGGCTTATATATTAAATTTTGCATATCATTATATGAGGCTATGCTTGGCACAGCGGTAGTGTGCATAGCCTCTTATCCAAGAGGTCACCGGTTCGAAACATGCTGAGGGTTTATCCCCTCGTTGCCACGTCAGCGACACGTGGCTGCCACGTGGACTGACATGTCAGCAAGTGGGTCCCACCTGCTGACGTGGCAGCTGACACGTGGCGATCATCCGACCCGGATCTGACCAGACTTGACCCGGCCTATGACCGGACTTGGCCGGCCATGACCGACTTGAACTGGCCAATACCAATCTTGACCGGCGTTGACCGGTGGTTGACCGTCGTTGACCACCACCGTTGACCGCCGGTCGCCACCGTTGACCGGTGGTCCGGCGGCGTTGACCGGTCGTTGACTGGCTGACGTGGACGGACCCACATGCCACGTGGCACCACTCAGGTGGTGACACGTGGCCATCTAATGATTGGTACGAGGTACTGTGTAGGTACGAGGATCAGACTGACATGTCAGTACGAGGTACGAGGTGGCAGGACACGTCAGTACGAGGTACTGTTCAGGTGGCGGCTGGACCAATCAGAGCGTGACACGTGGCACTGGCGTGTGTCAGTACGAGGTGTGCGTGTGTCAGTACGAGGTCAGGCGTGTATGGATCCGTGCCAATCATTGGCAATCATGAGGCGGTTGGTGGAGTGCAAAAAGACTATAATACCCCCAGATCTAGCAATATGAGTGGTGGAGTACTTGAAAGGACGAAATTGCCCCTCCCACTTGGAGGCTATAAATGGAGCACGCAGCAGCTGTTTGAAGGATTAGATAGTAGTGTAGTTTTAGTTTATTTCAAAATAGAGTAGTATAATTTAGGGTAGTATAGATTAGCTTATTATAGCTTTTTGTAAAAGCTTTTGAAAGCTTATTTAGCTTATTGTAATCCACTTTTTTAGCTTATTAATGAAGATGTTTTGAAGATTAAAGTGCTTATTGACTTATGGCTTATTCTTTTTCTAATCCTCTATTTACTTTTCTTTTCTTTTTAAGCTTATTTTGGCTTATTGTTGCTTCTAGTTTTCTACTAGCTTATTTCTTACTTCAAATAAGCCTTCCTTTGGCTTATTTGATTTAGATCTAAGCTCATATTATCCAAATAAGCTTTTGCTTATTTTCATTTTCTTTTCTTATTTAGCTTATTTCTTTCTTATGCTCGATTCGAATGCTAAAAAGGGTGTCATGAGTCTTCTACTCGGCTTATTCTTTAAGTCTTGAGCACCCTTGATTTCGAGAGCTTATTATTTAGTTTAGTAGATCTAAAAGCTTTTTAGTAGTTAAAGTTTTCATCTTTTTATTAGCTTATTTTGTTCTAACTTTTCATGTCTTATTTCTTATTCCATCCTTCTACATCTAAGGCCGGAGCTTAAGGGTCTTATAAGGTTGATAAATAGATAAAGTTTTGATCTTTATAGTTTTTATGAAAGTAATTAGTAGATAAAGTTGACACCTTTATTCGCTAATTAGTGAAGTAAAAGCTTTAAAGTGATAAACTTATTTGTTTATTAAGTTTGTAAGATCGGGTGGTTTTATATCATTGCGGTTCTTCATTCGGTTACCTTTTTTTTCCTTTTTAATACTAGTAGTTTAGAATTATTAGCTTAAAATGTTTATGTTTGATCTTATGATTGTTGCTAGTTTATTTGTTATGATTAGTGAGTAGTTCATTTGTGCTTGCTAAGTGATTAGTGATTTGGAATTTAGGTGCGGGTTTAAAAAGGTTTAAAAAATTAATAGTCATTAGAATTTTCCAATTTACATACCGTCATTTATTTTTAATGCAATTTAAATACTTGTCATTTATTTTATTTTAAAAAGCATTTTACTTTACTTGTCATTTAATTTCTTAAAACTTGTTTTCGAAGGATTTTAATTCGTTAAACCTTAAACCCGCACTTAATGAACATTTCACGTCACTTAGCAAGCATTTTCGTCATTTATATCTTTTAGATCAATTTTAGTATAATCTTGTAGTTTTTAATCTTAAAATTAATATTAGTTTAAAAATAGTTTAAATCCAAAAGTTTAGTTTCCCTTTTATATGCTTTCCCTTTTAGTAGATTTAGAAAACCAAACCCAAAAACTTAAGTGATAATCAAGCTCGATTTACAACTTGAACGTAGATTTCCATTCACTTCTCGCCGAGGAAACGACCCGGGAGGTTTTTGATAATTGCTTTGGTTAAAAGCGATTTTCTAGAACCCGACGGAAAATACTAGAACCAGACGGAAAAATAATTTCTATACTGTATGGCCTATCTTATTAGACGTACTATTATTATATATATTTTATACGTATTGATTCGGACGGATCAATTTTTTTGGGCGCCGCTGCCGGGAGAGGTGTAACGAGTTTTACTGGGATTGTTCGTGTTCGAGCTTGAAGATCTTTCTTCGGAAAGTTTATTTACGTTCTTATAAAAATATTAAAAATTCAAAAATATTTTTTATTCCATTTAAAATTTATATATATATATTATAATAGTATATATATATAAAAATATAAAAAAAAGAAAAAAATCAAAAATATAAAAAAATTTGTCCTTTAAAATGAAATAAAATAAAACAAAGTTGGTAAAGAACACCATCATATAAATAACCTTCAAATGAGAAAATTATCATAAATAATGTGCCGGGAACTTGAAAAGTTCCATATCGAACCAAAGATTCAAAAACTTACCATTTGTTCACTTATTGAAGTACGGCTCACCTTGAAAAGTAATTTTTGAGAGCTACCGTGAAGTAAGTTGATTATTTGGTTTTAAGTTGTCTTTCGTGTATCCATTTAAAATAAATTGTTAAAAAAATTAATTTTCTTTAAAATAAATATAAAACCCCAAAAATAATCTCCGTAACCTAAAATCCGTTTAATTCTTTCTTCTTATCCTCTAAATTGTTTAATTCTGACCATGTCATTTTTAAACCTTGCTACGAGTGTTGGGAGGAGCATTTGTCGGTTCATTTTGTCCACGATGTAATCCGAATTCTTTCGATAATTCTCCGTCTTTTTTACGACCCACTCAAACAATATTCGACATATTTTTGTAATAATTGTGGTAACAATCATTACGACGGGTTGATTGTCCATCACGTTTCTTGTCCCATTTAATTTTGACCGGAACCGTGTAACAATCAAAACTTTAGAAATAATTTTGAACCATTTGATTTTACAAAATGAATGTCAATATATTTGTGTACCATTTGTGGTGATTTTCATGTCGATTCTCAAGTACACAGATTTTGTGCGATCATGGTGAGCCAATTTGGAAAATTGTGGTGGATTCATATGGTATTATTCATTGTACTCAAGCCGAAGAGATAGAACGACAATGGGAAATTAAGGAACGAAATCGAGTACATGAGGAAACGATGCAAATGTTGCAAGAAATGATTAAAATTCAACAAGAGAAATGAATTTTCAAGGAAGCCGCGAGGCAAGAAGATGAGAAACGAATCGCCATAGAAAAGGAGGCCGCGGAGTTAGAAGCTAAACGTAAAAGTCAAGAGGTGCTTTTATCATATCGAAGAAAAATCAATTACTCAAGCTTCTTATTCGTTCAAGGAAAATCACGGAATTGATCGAACTTTAAGTAATTTCACAGTTTCTACTAAAACGTTATTCCTTTATCGGATTTAATTCCACCCGTCACTCCAAATGTGAAAACCGTTAACTCTCTAAAAATGGAAGATAAGCATCTTGACACACAAAAAGGTTCACTTGAATCTAGTGTTAAAGATCCTATTTCAATCCCAAGTGAGTCTGACGTTATTTCCGACGGTGATTGTGATGATTATCAAAAATAGTTTGATTTAATAGTTCAACAACTTTGGATGCCTTCCATTTATGATGAAAATAATAAAATAAGGGAATGTTACATAATTAGGCCTTCGCAAATCAACACCCGGACTTACCCCCTAGTTGGACTTTCATAATGGAGGATGAGCATCTCGACACTATTCCGGTAACGGAATCGGCTAACACAATCAAGTCTAGTGTTGAAGACCTTGTCCCTACCCCAAGTGAGTCCGCGGATTTATCCGATGGTAAAAGTGAGTGTGATGTGCCCGTTGGTGATGAATCTTCTTCGATTTTTTCGACTTTCGATAATCCTCTTTTCGATTCTAACGACGATTTCTCTAGTGATGATGAGTCATTATCCGAAGAGGAAATTCAAAAGGATGAATTTAAATATTTCTCCAATCCTCTTTATGATATTTGACGAACTGGAAATTATCACTAATGAGAATAATTCTTCCTAATCAAATAGGATTTAGATGATTGACATTTCCACCTTCCACCGGGAATTGATAAACCTTGCTTTAACGCGAATGGAATCTTTTTTGGGATTCTCTACTAAATCATGACCTCTATCGATTGATTCTACAAGGATCGATTCTTTTTGATTGAATTTTCCTTTCCTCGACCTCCGGAGGATCTTAATTCTGGAATATTCTGATTGCTACAATCGTAGTCTCTCTTTCGTCTCTATCCCCATGCGGATAGTGAATCCTTATGGTGGAGAATCGACTTATTTCTTGCTTCCGATGACTCGATGCCACCAGGCATTGAGATCGACGACTATGACTCGGAAGGGGATATTCGTTTTCTTGAAGAATTGCTTAGCAATGACTCCCCTCCCCTTCCCGAAAATGAGTCATTTTCTCTTGATCATTTTGATGATCCATCTCTTCCCCGTCCTCCTCCGGAACCACCGGATGTTGAGATTTGCTTTAATTTTGAACCCGATGCGGGCGTTGTTACTAAGAAAGTGGTGGGTGACATTTCTGAACATGATGTTCTTATGCCTATCTGTGTTGCCCACCCAACCCACCCTTTGTCCAGTGTTTGACCTTTTGCTCTCGTTTTCATCCGAAAACAAGGACAAAGTGTTCAAACCTGGTATTTTCTCTTCTCCTTTCTCATCTCATCGGGCCAAAATCACTTTTGATTTTTCTGAAAGCCCGATGATGATTTCTGGAGGGGACATTCCTCACTTGGATGTCCCGTATCTCCATTTCTATCCTCCTTGACCAAGCTCAAGTCGTGCGGGCGATCGAGTCAGGACTCAAGATCGGTTAACATAAATAAGCGCTCTCGGGAGGCAACCCGTGTCTTTCTTCTTTTTATTTTCTTTTTTTAATAAAATAAGCAGTGTGGATTTTATAGCTAGTGTGGGGGCGTGCTTCTTTTATGGTTTGTGAGTATCGTTTTTTGCCGAGGATTCCTTAAGATCATGAAGACCCGTGCTCGTTTTCAATCCTCCAATCGTCCGGTCTTCGATCTTTGCTTATTTTGGAATCCTTAATCCTGATCATGAATATTATTGTGCTTCCCTTTTCACACTTGGAATTTTTTGCATTTGCCTTTTTCGTTCCTACGTGTGGGGGTAAAACCCGATATTTTTGAACATTGAGGCCAATGTTCCATTCTAAGTGTGGGGGGGATTTCTATCGAAATGTGATCATACCTGTGCCTTGCTGTGTCCCGCGCACCCCGTTTTGACCAAAATGTTAAAAGTTTTATTGTTTATATTTTGAATAAAAAAACAAATATTAAAGATAAAAAAAAATGATTTTAAATATAATATATAGTATAATAATTAGGCTCGAAGGAATTAGTAGATTTTGAGTTGACCCCACCTTGAGTTTAAAACTTAGCTTTACCCGGTATGCATTTTTTAGATTTAGCGTTTGCTTAATTTAAAATTTTTGCCTACGATCGAAAATGATAGTGTTAAGTAGAAAGTTGGTGCTAAACAAGGATTATTTGGATAATCTTAAGTGCTCATGTTTGTAATTTGTGCTTTTCCTCCCGTAAAGCTTCTTATTTGACTAATAATACGTGCTATCTTTGAAAAATTAGACTTAAATAACTATTTTTTGTTGGAATAAAGGAATGTAGTCGATATCGATAATTTTTAGTCTTAGTTCAATTTTATATTTAAATGTCCTAAAAATGTAATTTCCTTCGATTAATGTTGCAAATAAATAAATAAAATATTAATAAATAGAATAAAATATTTCGCAGTTTAACTTCATGTTATCAGTGTCGGAGGCGCAGGCCGATGTTGAAAGTTTCATATAAGGTGGGGGCCGGTGTCATAATAAGTAGAATAACCTCTTGTCGACTCGCTATCGGATTGTGGCCTTTCGATGAAAAAAAGGCAACCAGGTGATATATTATGATTGTAGCAAAAAAAAAATTATGAAAAAAAAAATATATATAATGATTATAATCAAAGGTCGAAATATGTTTGCTACATCGTGTCGGAGGCGTGACCGATGTTGTAGCATTCTAAAGGACCGAGGTTTAATAGTTTATGTTGCTTAGTAAGTGAAAAAAATATTTTTATTAAATTCAAAATATGCTTTGAACTAAGGACTAAATTCGTTTTTTAACGTTTATGATTTTTCAAATAAGATATGTGTAAACGGAAAACCTTAAGAGATTTTGAAACCGAACGAAGGTCCGTGGTTCCCGATACTTGTCTTGTGAGGTGTCAAAAGCTCCGGTACTTAGCCGTGAGGGTTGGGATGTGCCGGACGGATAATCGCTACATGGAATGATCTCGCCTTCAAAATCAATCTTCTCGAGTGAAACGTGAAATCATAGGTTTTGTAATAAGTGATCCATGGTTGTGGAAATTAGAAATAGCATCATTCACTTAATAATATAAATAATTGCTGGAGTGACAAAGTTTACAAGTTACAAATATGAGTAGTGTTAGCATCCTAACTTGTACTTAGCAGTGATTTCGTTTTAAGCTTAGTTTGGGGATTGTGAAAAGTCAAGGATGACGAACTCCTATTCTTAAGCCTTTTAAAATAAATTCTATAGAAATTGTTATCTTAATTTTAGTTATTTAATAAGTGGTTAAATAGGTTGTGCTTGCGAATTAGAATGATTTTTGGAAACCTTTGTGATGGACTTTTCTGTTTTGTTTGATTGTGAGGGGGTTCTAGTTAAATGGGGATAAACAGTTATTTATTTTTGGGTATTGTTTATTTAACATTGCGTGTGAGGGGACCACAATGGTTTGTTGGGAGGATCTGATTATTGGCTAAAATATAAATTATTCGTACCCCGTAAAACACTATAAAAGGACCTAAAAACCATTAAAAATATAGAAACATTATGTTGCAAATATGTTTGTATTGTGTTTTTATGTCTTACAGGTAAAAAGGATTGAAAACGAAGCAAAAACGGTAAAATTCGGGTGACTTTCGATGACGTTTTCACGTTTATCGAGGTTCAAACGAAGTCATGAATATTCCTCGATCACACCATTGGAAAGAGCACGAAAAACCGAGTCCAACGGTACCAGCCTTTCATATTTTACCCTTTTTATTTTGAACCTTTTTCCTCCCTGTTTGAACCTTTAATACTAAATATATGAACTGGGCCAAACATGGGATATATAAAATGTTTTGTATATATATTATAGAACCACTGCCTAGCGCAGTTGGTTCCTTGTCGTTGCTTAAAACCATGACCCTAAGGTCCCTAGTTCGATCCTGCATAGGGGATTTCCCTCACGACCCGGACCCGATCCAGACCCGATCCGGACCCGATCCAGACCCGACCCGGACCCGATCCAGACCCGAACCCAGACCCGATCCAAACTTGACCCGGCCCAATACTAACCCGGCCCAACTGTTGACCCGCCTTGACTGGCGGTCAACCACCATTGACCGGTGGTCCAGCGGTGGTTGACCGGTGGTCCGGCGGTGGTCCAGCGGTGGTTGACCGGTGCTGTTGACCGTCATTGACACCGCGTTTGACGGTGGTCCGGCGGTGTATGCGACGTCGTTGACCACGTTGACCACGTCGTTGCCACCGTTGACCGGTGGTCGGGCGGCGTGTTGGACCGGAGGTTGTCCGGCGACGGTTATGTTTTACTTAGGAGATTGTTCGGTTCACTGTGACAGTGTCATACGCCACGTGGCACCCTCACGGTGGTGCACGTGGCGATTCTAATGATTGCCTGTGTCAGATTGTGCAGGTGGCAGGTACGAGGTACGAGGTACTGTACACGTCAGTACCAGGTACTGTACACGTCAGTACGAGGTACAATTCAGGTGGCGGCTAAACCAATCCGATGGTGACACGTGGCACTAGCGTATGTCAGTCCAAGGTTCTGTAGCAGTCAGTCCGAGGTAGGCGTGTGCCAATCATGGGCAATAATGAGGCGGTTGGTAGAGTGCAAAAAGACCAAAATACCCCCCAGATCTGGATTATGAGTGGCTGTGTACCTGAAAAGACAAAAATACCCTCACCCAATTTGGGCTATAAAAGACAGCAGCTGGTAGCATTGGGGGATTATTTTAGATTTTAGTGTTAGATTTTAGAGAGAGAATTTTTAGAGAGTGGTTTTTTTAGTGTGTGTTTTTTTAAGTTTATTTTTTTTAGTTGTAGTGTTAGGAGTAGAATAATATAGTTTAATTTGGGCTTATTGTAAAAGCTTATTGAAGCTTATTGGATCTAGCTTATTGTAACTCTTGAGCTTATTAATGAAGAAGTTTATTTCAAAGGTTTGTTTTTTTTAGCTTATTATTTTTTGCTTATTCTCTTGTTTTTTTCTTATTTCTTTTTAGCTTATTTCCAAATAAGTTCATGCCTATAGCTTATTTTTGGATCCCATCTCTTAAGCTTATATTCTAATAAGCTACTTTCATAGCTTATTTAGACTAGCTTATTTTATATTGTTTTTGATTTAGAGCTTTTCGAGTGAGCTTATTTTAGCTTATTTTTGAGTGCTTATTTTTATAGCTTATTATTTTTAGATCTAATCCTTAAATATACCCGTCTCGAGTTCACTTGATTGAACACCTTGGTTTCGGGTAGATTAGATCTAAAAATAATAGATCTTACATTTTTAGCTTATTTTCTAGCATCATAAATTGTTGCTTTTTAATTCTAGTTTTATTTTTCTTAGATTAAATCCTTAAAATATACCGATCGAGTTAACTGATTGAACACCTTAGTTTCGGGTGGATTTAGATCTAAAGTTTTCATCTTTTTATTAGCTTATTTTGTTTTAACTTTTCATGTCTTATTTCTTATTCCATCCTTCTACATCTAAGGCCGGAGCTTAAGGGTCTTATAAGGTTGATAAATAGATAAAGTTTTGATCTTTATAGTTTTTATGAAAATAATTAGTAAATAAGTTGACACTTTTATTCGCTAATTAGTAAAGTAAAGTTTAAAGTGATAAACTTATTGTTTATTAAGTTTGTAAGATCGAGGGTGGTTTAGATCCTTGCGGTTCTTCATTCGGTTACCCTTTTTCCCTTTTTAATACTAGTAGTTTAGAATTATTAGCTAAAAATGTTTATGTTTGATCTTATGATTGTTGCTAGTTTATTTGTTATGATTAGTGAGTAGTTTACTTGTGCTTGCTAAGTGATTAGTGATTTGGAATTTAGGTGCGGGTTTAAAAAGGTTTAAAAAATTAATAGTCATTAGAATTTTCTAATTTACATACTTTCATTTAATTTTAATGCAATTTAAATACTTGTCATTTATTTTTTTTAAAGCATTTTACTTTACTTGTCATTTAATTACTTAAAACTTGTTTTCGAAGATTTTAATTTCATTAACCTAAAACCGCCACTAATGAACATTCACGTCACTTAGCAAGGCATTTCGGCATTTATATCTTTTAGATCAAATTTTTAGTATAATCTTGTAGTTTTAATCTTAAAATTACTAATTAGTTTAAAAATAGTTTAAATTCAAAAGTTTAGTTTCCCTTTTATATGTTTTCCCTTTTAGTAGATTAAAAAACCAAACCCAAAAACTTTTATGCTATTCAAGCTCGATTTACAACTTGAACGTAGATTTCCATTCACTTCTCTCCGAGGAAACGACCCGGGAGGTATTTGATAATTGCTTTGGTTAAAAGCGTTTTTCTAGAACCCGACGGAAAATACTTTCTATACTATTATTGGCCTATCCTTATTAGTACGTACTTATATATTATATATATTTTCTACGTATAGATTCGGACAGATCAGTTGTGGAGAATAAACGTTGTGGTGAACGGAGGATTGGTACTTATTTGATGGATAAGTGATTGAAAGAGGTGTTGATTGATTGGTTGTGAATTGTTGATTTTGATAAGGTGTTACAAACTGTGAAGACTGATATGGTGAAACATGATGTTGAAGTTGAGAGTTTGGATGAGTGTGTAGATGAGATTGATAAGTTGGCTGAGTTAATTGGTGAGATGCAACTAAAGCAAGAGGATCAGAAGTGGTTAGGGCTGATAGTGAGGTAGAGGAGAAGGTTTTATCCATGGTGAAATGTGGGGTTGCAGGGTAAAAGAGGGGGGGAAACACGGGAGGTGTTCTTGGGTTTTGGTTGGCGGGAAAATCTGTTTTGAAGTAACAGGGAAAGAGTTTGGGGGTTTGTCACTTTTAGTCCCTCAAGGAAATAAGGTTGATTGCAAACTTGGTCCTTGTGGTGATATAGGTTTGAGGGTTTGGTAGAAATGCCCCCTCAACCTATATATATTGATTGCAAAATTCGTCCCTTTTTAATACAACTCTAGGGGTTTGGCAGTTTTGGCCCCTAGAGTTATATTTTTAGTAAATTGCAAATTCAGCCCTTTTCTTTTTATTCTTGTAATACAACTTTGAGGTTTGGCAATTTTAGTCCTTTAAGTTGTATTTTCTTCACTTGGTTGACTTTGACTTTGTCGGGGTTGACTTTCTTGTTGACTTTTTGAATTGGTTGACTTTTGGCTTCGATTTGACTTCGTCTTTTCACACTTTTCCATTCCGTGCTCAGTTTTGTCGTTTTTGCCTTTGTTTTTCGTCCTTTTGTGTGATATCCGTTTCCTGCACAATACAAATGCAAAACATACAAATACAATGTATTTTTGGTACGTTTTTAGTCATTTAAGTCCGTTTTTAATGGAAAATGGTATGTGTAATTAAGCCACATACAAAACTCCCCATACTAAGGTAATTGCGTGTGCCTCACGCATGTTATGAAGTAAACACTTAAGAAAACCTAGAATCACGATCCCCCTTGGCTAATAACCTCACACGAAAAGTAGCTAAGTTCGGCAAGGGGAACTAAAGAATCAATTAGCTTTCGGACAAGATCCCGTTGTTACCATTTTTTATATTTACACTAACTATCCCTAATATTTTTGTATTTTTTTTCTTTTTCTCAACTTAATTAACATGTTTGACTTCCTTTATTTTATCAACACATGGATCATAGAATGAGAAGCGCACATAGAATAATCTATGGATGTTCTGAGCATGGATGGAATTCATGCGTCCCCGATTTTTCACTAGTCCCAAAGCTAAGTGTAAAAAGGAATTCTCGTTAAGTACGAGTACAGATGTAACACTATTATAACTCATGATTGTCAACTTTTTGCTCCCAATATA
Organism: Tanacetum coccineum; assembly: GCA_026074375.1. Taxonomy (NCBI): domain Eukaryota; kingdom Viridiplantae; phylum Streptophyta; class Magnoliopsida; order Asterales; family Asteraceae; genus Tanacetum; species Tanacetum coccineum. Next base: position 19,922 of record BQNB010010244.1, read on the forward strand.
AGTCAATTAGAGTGAATTGCTTAATTTTAAGTTAAATTTAGTTCGACATTTTTCAGAAAGTAGTATAGTTTATGGATAACGATATTTCTGAGGTAACCTGGGGAAAAAGACTATGATCCACCCACCAACCAGCATATTCTTGATAGATCCCAGCGTGTTTCGATTGGTTATCAGGTTTGAGACCCCCAGGGAGAATGTTGGCATTGTAATTAGCGGGTTACTCCACACATTTTAGCCGAATTTCTTGATTTATTCGAGCTAAATAATCAACACTACTCTAAGCACGCAAACATCAAAAATTTAATGATCTCATGGTGCGATTATTCCATGTAGCAACCTTTCTTCTCAGAACGTCCCAGCCTCATCAGCTAAGTGCCTAGGTTTTTGACACCCCACGGAAAATACTTAATCAAAATAATCTACCGACGGAACCAACAACTTTTGAAGTCTTATGAAGAAAGTTATTCTTAGTTTCAAATTATATTTGGTTTAGAAAAAGGAAATCTTAACCATTAAATTTTCATTATATTTATATACTATACTACGTCAGCATTTACATGACTACTAATCGGCCACGCCTTCAGACAAGTTGGTAGTGAATTAGTTGACGCACGGTTTCTTATTGATAACATTACACTTTGGCATTTATTATCTCACTATGGGCTTTGTTTTGAAGACTGCAACATCGGTTGTGAGCCGGCAAGATGCAGTAAACCTTTATCAGCCCACAGTTTATACTTTTCATCACTTATTTTTTTTATTCTTTCATTTTTTTTTGCAACATTTTCTCCGTAATAGAGAAAATTTCGTTTTTAGAAACTCAAGTATAAAGCTGAATTAAGATGAATATTTTCGTTTCCGAAAGAGCTTCTTTTTAGAAAACGTCGGTTTAAAGTTAAAGCAAAATTAAGCACGTTTATTAGTCAGGTTAAGAGCTTCGGGGAGAAAAAGCGACAAGTTACACTTATAAGCTTTTAAGATTTCCAAATAATCTTTGTTTAGCATCCTACTTGTAAATAACACTATCATTTCTCGTTCTTCGCAAATTTAAAATCCCTAATAAAAGGATCCGCGAATGCTTAGCCTAATAAACTTTCGTTTATTAAATGGTTAAGGGACAAAGCTAGGGCTCAACACGCCCGATCGAGTCAAAATTTATTCTTATTCTACCCATTAGGAAAGTCAAAACTGTGACAAAACACTTATTTTATTTTTGAAAATTTTTAAAATTTTCATTTTTTTGGTATTTTTGCAAAAATTTTGGTGGTAAAAACGGGATTACGTGACAACAACGACTGCAGGCACAATCAAATCGAAGATCCCCCCCCCCCCATACTAGAACTAAACATCGTCCTCGATGTTTTAAAAAGGGTACCTACGTAAATCTAAGGCCGTTTATTAAGTGTGCCAAAAGATAAAACGTTAGTCGATTAGATTTGGATATTGGATTCCCAAAATGAAGCTGAGGATGTGAAACTCTTGTGGATGAAGGGTAAAACTGCGAGCACGAGAGTCTTCACAATCCGGGAAATCCTGGACATACAACACAAAACACACAAAACACGGACAAAACACGGGTAATGGAAGAGGTAAGCCTTATTAGCATAAAGAAAGAAGACAGACTGGATAAGCATGGGTTGCCACCCACGAAGCGCCTTGTTTTTGTTAACCGAGTCACAAGCTCGACTCGACCCTGAATTCATTGGTCCATGGGGAAGCAAGTGGAAGGTAAAATCTCCATCGGACTTTCATTCAAGTGGTTTGGATAAACATTGAATTTCATGAAAGTTCCACTCCGATGAGGTACATCCGGCATAAAAGAATGATAGATTGAGATGCCGGGATCAAAAATGGTATCTTCATTCCTGGTGGAGAGAAGATATGGAGGGACAACGGGGTACGTGAGAAAAGCAAGAAAGATCCATACAACATAAGCGAAGAGAGAAGATTGGTCATCCTCTAATGGTACATTCACATTAGTCGTAGACACATTCTTACGAATCCCGGGGTCAATAGAAGTCAAATCTCCCGGATCGGGCTCAATCTTAAATTTGAAACATTACAAAGATACGGAATGAGACATGATGTGGAGTGAGTTATCGGTGAACTTCCCATGATAAAGGTCACTTCCTTCGGCAGGAGGAAACTGGTCATTTTGAAAGATCAAAGATCAAACGATCATTAGAGGAAAAATCAACATGAGTAGTGGTACTGCCACTACTCTTTTCTTTAAAATGATCGTTATCAATGTTAGAAAGTTTTATAATCAGGAGGGAGATAACTCAGAATGAGTAGTGGGACTGCCACTACTAATCTCTTCTAGATTAAAGCGGAAAGTTTCAGATTCGGGAATAGAATTATCAAAGGTGTTAGTCTCCTCCAAGAAAAGATTAGAAAATGTGGAGGTAGACTTGGTCACAACATCGGAAGATGGAGTGGGATTATCTCTTAATGCATCGATCTTAGCAATAAGAAGATTGACATTCAACAATTTTTCACGAAGGGTATCGTCTTTGATTGTTAAAAGAATATCATCATCAATCCTTCCAACTTTCGGGACAATAATCTCCACCACCTCTAAGCTGACGATCTCAACACCGGGAGGTGATGCATCGACATAATCGATATCGTCAATAGAGAAAGAATCGTCATCACTCGAAGAATTATCATCGTTGGAATTGACAACAATCTCAGAATGTTCATTGAGAGCATTAAGAGGGGTGGTATTTTCACAAAGAGGCACATCACACATTTTGTCGGGAATACCCTCGGACTCACTTGGGATTTGGACAAGGATTTCGACACTAGACTTTATGAATTCGTCCGATTCCGTTTCCGGAATAGTGTCAAGATGCTTGTCCCCCATACTTAGAGAGTTAACGGGCTCCTTGATTGGTAGAACGGGTGTGATTATAATGGTATCGTCTTCGTCATCATCGTAGCAAATGGGAATCTTCCAATATCGATCTTTAGCCGCCTGTTCTTCCGCGATTCGCTTTTCTTCTTCCTTCTTTTGTATAGCTTGACCAACCAAATCACATAAGGTTGTCATTTGTTCCATAAGCTTATTACTAGAATTGAGAAGCTCATTTTGGGAATCGAGAAACTCATTTTGGGAATTAAGAAGCTCATTTTGGGAATTGAAGATTGGATGATTGACGGTATATTGCGGGGGTTGAACTTGGTCAAAACCATAAGAATTTGAATCATAGCAAGAATTTTGCTCATGATAATAGTCTTCATTCATTGGTTGACATTGGAAGGTTTCATGAGGACCCCCGCATTTTTCACAACCAAGTCTTTGTTGTTGAAAACTTGGTAAAGTTTGTGGGAAATTAAAGTCTTGATTGTAACATGGTTCCGGATTATGGATAAACGGAACTTGAGGTGCACAATCGTAACCATAATAAGCATTGTTCCCACAAATCTCATAAGAATACGTCGGGGGTTTTGGAGTCGGGTTTGGAACACTTGGAGAATTGTTAGAAGAGTACGGAGTTGAAACATTGATTGGTGTTCCATTTCCAACTTTACAATAAAAACAAACTCCATCGTATTCATTGCACCCACATTGTTGGCATGTACGAAACAGACATTGTTGTTGCACACTTTGTGGGAGCTCATCAACGGTTTGATTGTTAGGTAGTTCCGGATTGGAGATAATCGGAACCTTCGGAGGACAATTATAACCATAATGAGCACCTTTCCCACAAGACTTACAAGTACATCGTTGACAAAAGATTCCGTCTAACGAATCACCGCACTCGTGACAACAGTGGTCAATTTGTGGAGGACTTGGTGAGGAATTTTTACCGGGGTCCTGTTTGACAACGATTGGCTCTCGAGGAGCATTAACAACGTTGGTATTGTCGTCGGATGACTCGGAGGTGTCTTGGAAGTCTTGAGAAATTTCCTCGAATGTCTTTCGTATTAGAGCACATCGTGGACAATATAGACCATGAACCGGGTCTCCACAATCGAGACAAATTCTTTCAAATTTAAGGGGTCGTTGAGACGATTCGGGTATTGGAACAAGAATCTTGTCTTCGAGACTCCCTTCCGAACAACCACAGTTTGCAGTGTACAAAGCTCCACACGACGAGCATTCCTTAATCGCGTAAAGGGAATTTAAACGACGATCGAATAACGTCATAAGAATTAAACAATAAGAGGGATAGGAAAAGAATTAAATGATATGAAGAAAAAGAAGATTATTTTTGGTTTTTCGAAATTTTTAAACAACATATTTTACAAATGGACAAAACGAGATAAGACAACTTAAACCTGATAATCAGCAAGCTTCACGGTAGCTCTTCGAAAGAAAAACTCACAAAGGAGCGGAGGAGAGGGATAGCGCGAAGCTTATTTCTCCTTTCGGGTCGTAGTTCGTTGGAACAACCCTCCTTATACCCCTCTTGTAGTTTGTTTAACTTTCAAAGGTGAGCCGTACATCGCAAGTGACACAAAAGGCAAGTTTTTGAATCTTTGGTTCGAGAATTTATTGATGATAATACTTTAGTAAAAGTATTATATAATTGATGAATTTTATTTCTCGATTAAGACAATGTTTTTATATTTTTGGTTTTTTCTTGTTTTATAAATATATACTAAAAAGAAAATGAAAAATATTTTTGTATTTTTTTTTTATATTTTTATGAAAATAAAAGAAATATTTACAAATTCAAACACAATTTGTCAAACGTTACGAAATTCGTTTCACAGCCTCCCCGGCAGCGGCGCCAAAATTTGACTCGCTTCTTCTCACCCCTTTTTATATACCAATAAATATAAATACACAACAAGGATCAGAATCCGCGAGACCAATGAAACCGGAAGCAGTATAGGGTGTCTCCGGGTCGTTATGTCCCAACGAGGCTTGAATGGAAAATCGAAAGACGAATTGATAATCGATGTTTGAATATGACAAGGAATGATTGGGTACTAACACTAATAAGCAAATGCACGAGAAGAGAAGCAAGGAAAATAAGCTAGAGCAGGCCTAAAAGCTAGGAATGGTAAAAACACTTAAAACTTTTATACTAAGACACAAATAAGCTTAAGACAAATCAAATAAGCTAAGCTAACTCTAAATAAGCAAATTCAAAAAGCAATTAAGCTAAACTAAGCAGGAGAAACTCAGCAGTACTAACAACAGTACTAGCAGTATTAACCAACAGTACTAACTTGGAGTTAGTACTGCTAGCTTTAAGTTAGTACTGCTAGCTTCACTAAAACACAATGAAACAAGAAATAAGCAAATAAGCTAAAACAGATATTTAACTATCCCTAATAAGCACTCAGGCATAAGAATAAGCAACTACAATAAACTAGAATGGAGAATAAGCTAAAAACTAAAAACTGATAAACTCTTAAAATTACTTTGAAAAGGCAAATAAGCTAAAGTAGGCTTTTTTTTTTTTTTTTTTTTTTTTTTTTTTTTTTTTTTTTTTTTTTTTCATTTTTTTTTCTACTAAAGACAGTAATGAAAATGGGCTTAATCTACTCTGAAAAGCTAAGAAAATCTTAAATAAGCAGAAACAATAAGCTAATAAGCAGAAATGAACCAACAGTTCTAACAGTACTAACTAACAGTACTAACTTGGAGTTAGTACCGCTGGCTTTGAGTTAGTACTGCTAGCTTTAAAATCCAAAAAAATGAACTAGCAGTACTAACTTGGAGTTAGTACTGCTTGTTCCAAACACCCCTTAAAAATCATTTTTCTTTTTAAACTGATTAAAAACAGATTATCAAACAACAAAATAAGATACTTATAAGCAGATTCCAATCAATAATAAGCCCTTAAATAAGCTGAATTATTCTAACAGTGTTAACTCATAACTAACAGTTTTATCAAATGAACTAAGAGTACTAACTAAGAAAGTTACACAAATCACTTTTAAACTAACAGCTAAGCAAAATAAGCACTAATAAGCAGTTCTACAGTAAATAAGAAAAATAAGAGAAAGAGAAACTTACAACACCCTTGCTCAAAACAGGGCTAAACCAAGAATCTACAAGCTCTAGCTTGTATAAAACAAGCTAGTAATGTCCATAAGCCCATCCAGAACTGGCTTATCATCCATAAAATAAGCTGTGGTGTATTTGAGAGTGATTTTCTCTTAACTACTTAACTTTTTAAATTTACTTAATTAAAGCAGCTTATAAACAAGCTGTATTGAGAGCTTTTTGAACACAAAACAGCACAATTAAGAAACTTAATAACTGGAATTGTAAATTGACTTAAAACCTCAAATTTGCATTAAAACTTGAAAGTGTTACAAAGCTGAAAGTAAAAGCTGTAAATGACTTTAAAAAGAACTGAAAATAAGCTAAGTTATATTAAAAAATTAAGCTAAGATATTCTAAGATTAACTAGTTGCCTCAAAGGCTTACAAAAGGCTCTATTTATAGCCGAAGTCTTCTTCTTTGGGTCTTCCAACTGTGCTTCTTTTGTGAGAGCAAAAACAAAGTGTGCTTGTTGTGTGAGGTGATTCTAAAACAAATCCCAGCCTTCAATTTCTTTTGTGCTTCTTTGGAGTCAATCACAGCCATCGAAATTTCTTGGAAATGGTGAGGGATTGCCAACATGGCAATTATAAGCAAGGGGGAAATAGTGGAGTGGTTGAAATGATTTATCTAGGGTGTTGAGTGTTTTGCAGGGAGAAGGTATGGGAAGACATCCCCTAGCTGTACCTGGGTTTTTGTTGGGCGGGAAAATGGTCTTTGGGTAGGTTGACAGCTTTGGCCCCTCATTTCTTATAACTTTGTTGCAAACTTCGCCCGGTTTGCAATTTCGACCCTTGTCTTTTAACTCTTGTAATACAACTTGAGGTTTGGCAATTTTAGTCCCTTAAGTTGTATTTTCTTCATGTGGCTGACTTTTGACTTTGACTGACTTTGGCTTTGGATTGACTTTGTCTTTTCCATCCCGTGCTTAGTTTGGTCGTTTTTGGCTTTCTTTTTGAGTATCCGTTTCCTGCACAATACAAATGCAAACATACAAATACAATGTATTTTTGGTACGTTTTTAGTCATTTAAGTCCGTTTTTAATGGAAAATGGTATGTGTAATTAAGCACATACCAATGATCCAATTTCTGAGCACAATTTTTCAAGTATTCTTCAATGACAATTCATAATCTTTCAAAATTGTGTGCTCGACACTAGCTCAACCTTAATTTTATATTCATTTTACAACTTGGTATCATTTTTTGGTGTCAAACATATGTAAAATTGAGGGGGAGCAAGAAGAAAAGTTCCACATAATTCATGCTGAAATATTTTCTACCCACAGAATTTTCATGACAAATTTTAATCACATGGTATTTCAAAAACTAAGTGAATTAGTATTTAAAATAAGGAGAGAAATGTAATTAAAATGTAATCTTGAAAATAATAAGTGATCTAGTGACTCAAGCACTTTGATACGTCGTAATGCTTTATTTAATCTACGAAACAAGGTTTTATGGTTACGATTTTACCCAACAACATTTAGATTCTCTGATGATTCCGAGGTCATAAGGTGGTTAGGTTAGGGTTAGTCTAATGATCCCCCCCCCCCCCTTTTTCCCCTTCCCCCCCCCTCCCCCCCCCCCGAACCAGAAACCAGAGGGATCTACCCAAGGATACTCCATAGTTAGAAATAGTAGTCCTTAGGTATGATTGGAGATGAATGAGAATAAGGGAATAATGCCGACTAAGATTGAGCTAACACTGGAACAATCACAACAAGGTGTTAGTAATGACGTCTTGGTAAGCATTGAAGGGGTTGAAGAATGAAAAAGAAATGTATGGATAAAGGGTCTAAAGAAAGAAGCCCTCCACACACTTTAGGCAGAAACTGGGTCAATACATAATCTATCAGATTCACAAAGATGAATTCTGGTATTGAAGACAAGACATCATGGACCCAGTGATGCACTGCACAACCCTTCCCAGCCATTCAAGTTTCTCTTAAAAGATACTTGTCTCATTTGTCACGGAGATACACACGACTTCTATTGACTTTCTCACTCCGAGTTAGTTGATATTGAATAGGTGGCAGTCTGCTCCAGCCTCCGATTACTAAAACCAAAATGCACTAATCGAGTCTAGAGCCAAGAGATCAATAAATAAATCTCATTAGGACACATTCCATGACAAACACTTGTTGAACACCATTAAGTTCACAAGCTGTTAACAAGAGTCCTACGCATTATCCTTGTGATTCTGCCAGAACATTCAGAGTGATGCTCTTTAGTATTCACAGTGACGAATGGAAATCCTTCCAGAGTCAACATCAAACAGCTTTGTGGTAGAACTTGTGTCAACTAGAAAGAAACGATGGTGCGATTCTATGTGAATCAAACTTGTTCTAGTAAAATGAATTGACGACTCAATAAGAAAGATAGTAACTATCTGATTCACTCATATTGTGTTGTCTGCTTTGAGATGTTCCGGTATTGAGAATAAGCAAGTACGGTGAATCTAATGCATCTGCGTTAGAGGATCTAACACTTTGAGCTGGAAACCCTGTCAAGGAGGTTCTTCTTATTTGAACCTACCTGATCATAGGTATAGTATTTATACTATAAAATGGTCCTCACGGAACTGGAGGTTAATGCAACCAAATCTTGACGAATGACAAAGCCATATTCGTCCATATCTGCTGTTTATCACTAACATTTAAAAGCATGTACAAACGACGGTGTTACAGCCTCATTCCAGCATAGTTCAATTCATTACCACATGATCTTGCTCAAACTACAAAGACATACTATAAGCATCAAGAAAGCTCAAGTATTAAAGACAAAGACTTCCAAAAATTCTGATATTAAAGATAACTCCTCAGAAACCAAGCTTTAGGGGAGATTATTAGCAAGCTTTCAAGATGATGCAAAGTATAAGCATGTTGGTCAAGACACAAGATCGCAAGGTGACAAAGATGATCAAGACAAACAAGGAAAAGATTTAGAGATCTCGAAATCAAAGACAAAGTCAAAAGACAATGACAAAGGCTCAAGATCAAAGATCACACAACATGAAGGAACAAGACTACAACATCTACGACCTAATAATTATGCCGTTTCGATTATGACACGTATAAAAATGATCGACCAACGACGCGTACCCGTTACCACGAGATCTTACATTTTTTTTATCTGTATGCAGTCATATATACATGTGATGAGAAATCCACTTGCGCGTCTTTAAACCTTAACCCTTGATATATTTTATGTATATATACTATTTTCCGTTTTTAGAACCGAATAATGATATTAAAACTATTAACTGAAATAATATATTAATCGACCTTTAGTTTCGACCCGCTATATCTTAACTTTTAAAACTGATAATCCTCGCGGCAAAGTAAAATGTGATTACGAACAACTTTCGTGTTTCGCCGGAAGGCTAAAACGGACCCGAAAGTGTTCAAATCGTTTAATTAATAAATGTGTCATTTTTAATATATATTAAAAATAACATATTTTTCCCACTAAAATGTATATTCCGATTACACTCCAGTTTCTTCGTTATTTGAACTTAAAAGTCCCGTTTTATATCAAAACATCCGTAAAATTATAATTTGTTATATTTTGTAAATCAAAATATAATTTATCAACATCTCGATTCCCGAATCTTATGTTTCGATTTTTGATATTTATTATTCGGTATAAAAGGTGTCAAGGTCCATTTTTGGTCCAACTCTCGTCTCAGATATATCCAATATCTCTTTTAACTTATATAAATTCCGTGTTAAATTTTTTTCGTGTTTTACTTAGAATAATTTAACCAGGCGCAAGTTAAAATATTTTTCAATCACATTTTAATCAATTTATATATACGAATTTATTGAATACTTTTAAACTAAACGCACCCTTTTTCGGTGTCACCACACTCAAACGCCCATCTTCCCGCTTTCCCGTGTTTCAAATCCACAATTATGAACCGACATACGGATGTTCCCGGCTGTCTCGAACCAAACACACCCTATTTGGGTGGCTGTCAAAACAACCAACACGCCCTTGTATTATTTTAACCCGGCCCCGACAGCCCTCGTTGTACGGGCTTTGCGACAGCAAAACAAAAACCACCCCGCTGATGGTGTTATAATTATCAAATCCAAACGCACCCCTTTTCTTGTTTTTCTATACAAACCCAAGCATCCTCCGAGGTGTTGTGACCAACACTCAACCATACCGAAAACCCTTGTTGGTTTTCTATAACCATACCCAAAAACACCACCCTTGTTGGGTGGTTTGCCATCCCAAAACCCACCTTCAGGGTGGTGGCTGCCCGACTCCCAAACGCACCCTCACGGGTTTTATACCCGGCTGTCACAACTGCCCAAGACCCAACCAACCGACCAGATGTTCCAACAGCCAAACTCGAGCACCTCTTTTGGTTTCACATAACCTCCAACCCAACGCACCCTAAAGGTATAATAAAAACAAACACTCCCGGTGCATCATTTTAAACCAAACCCATGCCCGACCCGGCTGTTAAACCAAACAAACGCACCCTTGGTGGCGTGATATGCTATACACCAACCCGACGCACTCTTGTTGCTAAACTCCGAACCAAAACGCACCCTCGTATGGTGGTTTTTCCTTCGAAACCAACACCCCTTTCGAGGTGTTTTATACGAACCAACACAAAATCCCTCGTCTGTTATCAATAAACCACGCGCACCCTTGTCTTGCTTAAGTCACCGAAACAACACCCTTTTGTGCTAAACATAAACATACCCAACGCACCCTATCTCGTGGCAACCATACACCGATAACGCACCGTGGTGCGTATATACCAAACCACACGCACCCTGATGAAAGGTGGGCAGTGAGTTTGGTGGTGACGATAGTGGTGGTTTCGGTGGGTGAGTGGTGGTGGTGGAAAATGGCGCGTGAGAGAGAGTGGTAGTGGGGATCGAGTACATCGGGTTGTGGGGAGTCTTTTTGGTCTTGCCGGAAAAACCCGCCGGAAAAGTTTTCCGGCGGTGGTGGTGGTCGCCGGCTGGTGGCCGGATTATTGTGAGAGAGAGAGAGTTAGTGAGAGTGTGTGTGTTATATGTATGTATATGAAATAAATATATATAATTAGATATATATATTAAAACTTTTAAATTAAAATGACAAGTTGAAATAGTGTAGGGGTTAAGAGTGTAACATTTTAGGTATAGTTTTTATAAAAACGGTTCGGGACTCGTTTGAGCGACTTAACGGATGATTCAAATCTCGAAACTTGCACCATTGTTTTTAAAATATTTTTTATTAAAAATGCAAGTATTTGATTTGATATATCGATCAGAAATATTTTATAACATTTAATAAAATATCTGTTATTCAATTTGTGAACCGGTTTCGCTCCGTCCGAAATAAAAATGGATTTCAACTCGAATAGTCGCGTTTTCAAAAACGCTTTTAATTAAAAATGATGAATAATTTATTTAATATTTTTATTAAATATAATAACTGCGATAACTAAAAACAAATTTAATTTGTTTTTGTTGTGTCCGCGTTGTTATTATATTGTTCGAATAATGTTAGTGCGGTGCTGTTTTAGCCCTTTTCGGCTCGTTTCCAAGTCTCGGGCAAAACTACAAAAGTTGACAGGAATATCAATTTCACTTCCTCGCAAAATTGCTTTAGAGTCGAGTCTGTGAAACTGTGATTTAAGATTATCGTTCTTATAAGTAAGCCAGACCCTTAAAGTAAAGTTAACATCAGTTCATCTAAATTCGAAATATTCTGGTGTTACAGTACCTTACCCCTTAAAGAAATCTCGTCCCGAGATTTTTATTCGTTTATCGTTTGTATGGACCGCGATAAGGTTTAAAATTGATAAACTGTTTCTAGCAAGACGATGACTAGCTTTCTTCTGCATAGATTAGAGATGTTTCGACACTCTCAACATACCAAAGTTTGAACTAAAGTTGACCAGGATATTTAATCCATCAAGGTTAGGTGATTTTAGAAAAATATCGTCCAAGTTTTATGATTGAGTATTAACACCAATTGGTATCGCGCTCACTCGACATCTCGCTTACTCAGACCACAATATTGTCTGCCTGTGCCCAGTTATGCTCACCGCTTTGCTTTTGGTCCTCGTGTTTGGACTTCCCGCCAGGTCACCCTACATGTGCTACTCTTACTCAAGCACCGCTCAAACTGCCTGGTTCTTGCCAGTACTAGGATGGACAATCGACCTACGTCTCCTACTTAGTGGGTCCGAAATGAATAGTCCAACTATCTGTTTCGTCGTTAGGTGTTTATCATCGTTTAAGGGGAGTTGCATACCTATTGGATAAAGTTGTATTAGTCCGGACGTCCGGGACCCAACAATGTAGCGACCATAACGCTTAATTACTATAACAAATGGTGTCGGGGATATTGCACTCAGTCTGTTAGTCTCCACAGAATACAGTTTGTGTTTTGCAAGACTGCAATGGCAAAGTGTATATAATTAGACTGAGATTAAGGTAGCTCCAAATGACGGCCTTAAGCTTTATCGGATGCAAGAACTATTGTGCTTCCAACATTTTTAACGGATTCTGTTGATGATGCGATTTTCAGGTTCATTCTCGTGTCATATCGGATTACCATTAGCCCACTTATTTATAATTTCTTATTACATAAAGGAAGCTGATCCAAATTTATTGTGTAAGTAAGAAATGACTAAACTTATGGTTCGGGATTTATAATTTATAGATTTAACTGAAGAGGTCCGTCCCAATCATTTTAAAAAAAAGAAAAAATAAACAATATTTTAATCATCCTACTTAATTTATTCCGGCTGCACATACGGTTACTCTATAACCTTCAAGGTAGTTGAATGCGATGCATGTGTTTTATGAGTATTGGACGTAGTGATTTAATAACTCGTCTGTGGCAAGACTGGAAGTAAAAACTGCCAGGCGATGATCAAATAAGTTCAAGATAATTAAAGCGTACTCGTGTTAGAGTAAAATAAGGTAAAGCTCTCTATTAAACAATCAGTCATTAGTGATTACCATATCGATCCTCCTTTTGACAAACCCGCCATACAAGACTTGCATATCTTAGATTCATACACAATCCCGTGTAAACAGAACTGTGACGGCTTTGTTAACATAGCAATTTTCATATCAATCATCATATTACAAGTCCCGCCTATACAAGACTTGTAATACTTAAATTCATACTTAATTCCATGTAACAAAATTATATTTTTTTTTTTTTTTTTTGGGGCTTTCGCGTAATAGATATTATATAAAGTTATTGAAAGAAAACATATTCTTAGTGGACCATTGTTTAAACTTACAAGTACTGGGGAATGAAATGAGACCATTGTGCAACTCACAATGTCTAATAAGTAAGATGAGACAATTGTATAACTCACAATGTCTGAGATATAATTGAGACCATTGTTTAACTTACAACGTCTGAGGTATAATTGAGAGCCATTGTCTATGCCAACCCCATTGTTTTAAGAAAACGCTCGGTATTTATATAAATAACTCTTATATAAATAAGCGTACGATATACGCGAAAGGAATGCAAGCACTATTATTATATTATATATATGTATGTCACTAAGCACTCAAGCACGTAATGTAAGCACATAAGCAAGATAGCGGGAATTCACTTTGGGAAATGTTTGTTGTGATGCAATTATTGTGGTGATACGGTTATAGTCTACGGTAAAATATGCAAACCTAGTTCTCTAATAACCATTGCTCTGATAACCAATCTGTACACCCCCAAAAATCATTAACAACGCAGCGGAATACCAAATGGTGGTGTTACTTCGTAATACACAGCAATTGATAAAATACGAGAGACACGGACCTCTAGGTTGTGTTTGGAATAATAACATTTGTTGATTCAATAAAAATCTGAATGTAATAATACATTTGTCCCATATTTGCATCACAATGAAAAGCTGAATGTAGTTTAAGACTTCCAATGCACATCAAATAGTCCAAAAGGGCATTTTTTTCTAATTCACCTGAGAAAAACCATTGCTTAAAAGTGTCAACATTTAAGTTGGTGAGTTATTGATTAGTTTAAATATAAATGATTCACTGTATATCACAGTATATGTAAAATCCCAAAGATTTATAAAGAATGCATGACCCATTTATGTCAACAAAAATACACAATCTTACCCCGAAATTATATGTAAATTATCATGACAATTTTATGTCACCATAAGTTCCAAGTATGTATTGTGTCGGGGGGCCCTGTAGTCCCCCAACAATGATCGAATGTTTAACTGTTCGTTTACTGGGTGGTAGCTAAATCATCCGAAGGCGTTGTCAATCCCGAATTAGATCTATATTGTTGTTTTACAAGTATTCGTAATCACCCGAGAACGGGATCACATCACGATTTGATCTATTTCATACATACATTCGCGCTCACACCTACAAGTGATTTACGTTATGCGCATGTGACGTTGACTTGTATGTACACCTAATTGATGGGCAGTGAGTAGTGTAGTGATACAATTATGTCGTATAAATATGTACTCCCGTTACCAGTGTCCCCTCCAACGAAACAACCCCGGGGCAGTAATTAGTAATGTATAAATATAAGTTCAATCAGCCTTAGCTAATCCGAAAATCATTTCAAATTGTACAGTATGCAGTTGTGACAAAATGAGTCAAATAATGTCATTCCATAGCGAGCTATGCAATAAGTATGTAACCATTTGTAAAAAAAAACAATCCTGTAAATGCATTTGTAATATAGCTGTTCTCACCCCAAAATCTATATGTTTAAACAGTAAAACTCATTAGGGATATGAAACTCTCCTTGATCAAAAATCCCTTAAAACAATCACCATTGTTATTAAGATAATGAGTAAGTATAAGATTTTGTAGACCAGCCATGTTTCCCCTCGGGGTTATTTAGGGTTATTAAAGCATTAAAATATTGAAAAGCGAGGCTATTGAACTCACCTTGATTAAAGACCACGATCAATTTAATCCTTTGTTGAGCAAGGAATTTTCTTTGAGCTGCTATAGTATCATGAAGGAACTTTGCTCTTTCTTCTATTGAGAACTGCTCTCTTTCTTGCTCTTGAAGCTTCTCAGCAAGAATTCTGTCTGCCTCAATTCTTGCCTTTATATTCATCAAAGTTTTTAATGAGAGCTTCATTTGTTGCTTTTTCTTCAGCAATCTTGTTTCTTTCTTCTTCTGCTTCCCAGTCTTCTTGAATTTTCCTAGCCAATTCTTCATCACTCTCAAGGTGTTTGAATTTCTTCACAGCTTGAGGAATATCATCATCTTTACTTTCAGATTCTTCCTCCTCTTCAATCTTCTTCTTCCCTTTGTCTTTAGGATCAATCTTTGGAAGAGGCTTCAATGTGAGAAGTGATCTTGTAGAAGTAGGCCTAGGTCTATCAATTTCTTCAACATCCTTCAACTCTACACCTTTATGTAGGATCCCGATAACACTTTACTTCATATATTTAAACACAAATCGAAACTAGAAAGGAGAAAGATTGAGTTGTTTAGAGAGAGAAAGAGGAGAGAGAAATGAGAGAGAAAAGAGAAATGATATATTAGATATTTTGAACAACTGAACAACTAACTTTTCCAAGTGGAAAAGTTCCTTATATACCCCGACACGTAAAAGTGACACGCGGGATATTTAACTAGGACCCGGGCTCGGGTTTTGCTTGGGATTAAACCCGGAACATATACAATATTAGATTCACTATCGAGCTCGATTCCCGATATTATCCTATTACAACGTTAACTAATTAAAGACCGAAGCTCCATCGTAGAGTGACCGAACTTCCTTGTTCGACTCAATAAATTGAGGCTAACAGATCTCGACCACGACCTATAATTTTGTCGTTCGATTATAACACGTACTAAATACGATCAACGATGCGTACATCGTTACCACGAAATCATACATATTTTTATATGTATACATACATGTTTACATGTGATGAGAAATCCACTTGCGCGTCTTTAAACCTTAACCCTGAGTATATTTTATGTATATATACTATTTCCGTCCAATCCTAACTTATCTCAATTTCTAAAGCTGATAAGCCTCGCGGCAAAGTAAAACGTCATTACGAACAACTTTCGTGTTTCGCCGGAAGGCTGAAACGGACTCGAAAATGCTCGAATCGTTTAATCAATAGATATGTCAGATTTAATATATTAAAAATAACTTATTTTCTATTAAAGTGTATATTCCGATTTCGATCCAGTTTCTTCGTTATTTGAACTTAAAAGTCCCGTTTTATATCAAAACATCCGTATAATTATAATTTGTTATATTTTGTAAATCAAAATATAATTTATCAACATCTCGATTCCCGAATCTTATGTTTCGATTTTTGATATTTATTATTCGGTATAAAAGGTGTAAATGTCCATTTTTGGTCCAACTCTCGTCTCAGATATATCCAATATCACTTATACATTAATATCAGTCTCGTTTCAATATTCATATCGTATTTTACTTAGACCGCGCAATTTAATATTTTTCATCACATTATATATATATCAATTAAATGAAACAATTTAATATATTTTCGCGTTAACTTAAACTCACTTTATTTCGGTGTCAACACACTCAAACGCACGCACCCCGGCTTTCGCAGCCAAACCCAACAGCCCTCCTCGGCTGTTTTGCCAACCAAACCAAACACGCCCTTTTTGTATTTATAACAGCCAAACGCACCCCTAGGCGTTGGCTGTTACAACCAAACGCACCTTGTGCGATTTTTAACCAAACAAACCCGACATCCCGGCCGTCCCGGCTGTCTCGAACCAAACACACCCTATTTGGGTGGCTGTCAAAACAAACCAAACACGCCCTTGTATTATTTTTAACCCAACCCCGACAGCCCCTCGGCTGTCCCGGCTTTTCGACAGCCAAACAAACACCCCGCGGTGTTATAATATCAAATCCAAACGCACCCCTTTTCTTGTTTCTATACAAAACCAACGCATCCTCGAGGTGTTGTGAACCCACACAAACCAACCGAACACCCCTGTTGGTTTTTATAACCATACCAAACACACCCTTGTTGGGTGGCTGCCACCCAAACCCACCTTAGGGTGGTGGCTGCCCCGAACCCAACGCACCCTCACCGGGTTTTATACCCGGCTGTCACGCTGCCCAAGACCCACCAACCCGACCCGCTGTTCCAACAGCCAAACTCGACGCACCCTTTTGTTTCATAACCCAACCCAACGCACCCTAAAGGTTTAATAAAACAAACACTCCCGGTGCATCATTTTAAACCAAACCCATGCCCGACCCGGCTGTTAAACCAAACAAACGCACCCTTGTGCGTGCTATACACCCAACCCGACGCACCTTGTTGCTAAACCCGAACCAAAACGCACCCTCGTATGGTGGTTTTTCCTTCGAAACCAACACCCCTTTCGAGGTGTTTTATACCCGAACCAAACACAAACATCCCTCGTCTGTTATCAATAAACCACGCGCACCCTTGTTGCTAAGTCACCGAAACAACACCCTTTTGTTGCTAAACTACAAACCCAACGCACCCTATCTCGTGCCAACCATACACCGAACGCACCCGTGGTGCGTATATACAAACCACACGCACCCTATGAAGGTGGGGCAGTGGTGGTGACGATAGTGGTGGTTTCGGTGGGTGAGTGGTGGTGGTGGAAAATGGCGCGTGAGAGAGAGTGGTAGTGGGGATCGAGTACATCGGGTTGTGGGGAGTCTTTTTGGTCTTGCCGGAAAAACCCGCCGGAAAAGTTTTCCGGCGGTGGTGGTGGTCGCCGGCTGGTGGCCGGATTATTGTGAGAGAGAGAGAGTTAGTGAGAGTGTGTGTGTTATATGTATGTATATGAAATAAATATATATAATTAGATATATATATTAAAACTTTTAAATTAAAATGACAAGTTGAAATAGTGTAGGGGTTAAGAGTGTAACATTTTAGGTATAGTTTTTATAAAAACGGTTCGGGACTCGTTTGAGCGACTTAACGGATGATTCAAATCTCGAAACTTGCGCCATTGTTTTTAAAATTATTTTTCTGATAAAAATGAGTATTTATTTGATAATATTTCAGAAATATTTTATAACATTTAATAAAATATCTGTTATTCAATTTGTGAACCGGTTTCGCTCCGTCCGAAATAAAAATGGATTTCAACTCGAATAGTCGCGTTTTCAAAAACGCTTTTAATTAAAAATGATGAATAATTTATTTAATATTTTTATTAAATAAATACTGATAACTAAAAACAAATTTAATTGTTTTTGTGTGTCCGCGTTGTATATTGTTCGAATAATGTTTGCGGTGCTGTTTTAGCCCTTTTCGGCTCGTTTCCAGGTCTCGGGCAAAACTAAAAAGTTGTCAGGAATGTCATTCCACATCAAATTGCTTTAGAGTCCGAGTCGTGAAAACGTGATTTAGATGATCGTTCTTATAAGTCAAGCCAGACCCTAAAAGTCAAAGATTGAAATCGTCAATCTAAATTCGAAAATTCTCGGATGTTACATCAATTCTTAGTACCTGAAAGACATAAAAACACAAACCAAACATATTTGCAATAATATTAAGCATATTTCATGTTTTTAGTCAATTAATAGTGTTTTAGGGGGTTAAAAATGTGTGTGTTTTTAGCACACATCAAGCTCTGTTCTTATTTGTTAAAAAGAAAGACGGATCTTTCACTATGTGTATCGATTATCGAGAGTTGAATAAACTTACCGTAAAGAATCGTTACCCATTACCCAGGATTGATGACTTATTTGACCAACTTCAAGGTTCGAGTGTTTACTTAAAGATCGAATTGAGAGCAGGTTACGTCAATTGAGCGTAGGGATGAAGAGATTCACAAGACTGCTTTCAGAACCAAGTTATGGACATTTGAATTTCAAGTGATGCTTTGGTTTAACTAACGGCCTACTGTATTCATGGATCTCCATGAATCATGTGTGTATACCATACTTAGATAAATTTGTACCTAGTGTTTATCAATGTTATTTTTTCTATCTCACGTAACCAAAGTAAAGAAGCAAATCATCTAAGAATAATCCTTGAATGACTCAAAAAGAGGAAGTTGTATGCTAAAGTTATCCAAGTGTGATTTCTGGATTCATATCGTGCAATGTCTTGAACACTTAAATGGTAGTCAAGGACTTCATGTTGAACCCACCAAGTCTGAAGCAGTTAGCATTGGACATCTCCTACTACACCCCTGAATTACGTGAATTTCTTTTTCTTTTTTTAGGACTCGCGGTTATTATCGGAGTTTTATTCAAAGAATTCTCGAAGAGTGCAAAGTCTTTTGACTGGAATTATAACCCAGAAAAACAAGAAGTTATCTGGCGGTGATGTCAAGGAGTCGGCTTTTAATACTTAAACAAAGCTTTGTGAAGCTCCAATCTTAGCATTACTAGAAGAAAACGACGATTTTGTTGTTTACTGTGATGCATCCTGTAAGAACCCGAATTTAAGGTCATTATTTATTGTGACTTATATGTTTATTTTCTAAATTATAGAAAATTTTCCATTTTATTATTTTGTCGATTTTGGAGAAAATCGTCGAATTTGAAGAAAAAGTGCTATGCGTTAAAAATTTAACCGTTTTTGAGCAACGAGAAATCAACAACTCCGTATGCGGGCTCGTAATGCCACACTTTTTTTATTTTATTAAAAAATTTGCCTTTTAATGTTACATGTGCCAGAGACAAACTTGCAATTTTTATAAAAAGTAACAGGTTTAATTAGTTTTTGGGCCGGGATTTACTTAATATAACTTGGTTAATACAAAATTTAGTCCATGGAACCCTTCCCCCTCTCCTAGGCCGGCGGCCCAACACAAGACACCCCTTATTTTTTTATAATCTTGGTCCATAGTTACTTAAGGCCTTCAAGTCCTAAATAGAGCCCAACAAGGAAAATAAAAACCCACTCTCCCCTTTTTATTAACATCACACGACACACACACAACCCAAACACAGGAAATCAGTTTCTTCCTCCCTCTCTTCTTCACTGTACGAGCCAACAACCATAAAACCTTCACCATCACCATTAAAACTTCTTGAAATCATATCTTCTTCACACCAAAAGATCCCTAAAATCATCCTCAATCTATCCCCATAACTAATTTCACCATTCATGGATTTGTAAAAATATTAATTTTCAAGAATCTTGAGTTTTTAAGAGATTGATTGGAATAAAGGTGTAGGAGCATCAATGGTTCGATTCTAGGTGATTACAAGCAAGATTGGACTCAAGAAAAGTTAGGGTTTTGATTGTTTGGGTTGTTTGAGGTCACGGCCAAGAAACCCTACCCACCTAGGGTTTGTGTTTGATCCTTTAAACCATCCCATTGTAAGTTAAAAATACTTTTCTTAAACCCTCTTTTATTGTTTTGATTTTCTAGGGAATGCATGTCCTTGATTATTGGTTTTTATGAACATGCAAGTCATGATTATGTTTGATCTTGATTAAGTGGGATAAGTGATGTAAAATAGGTGTTAGATGATGTACTTTGATGATTAGTAGCCTTGTGGTGGATCAATTGATGATTTGAAAGTGTTTGTGATGGAGTTAGGAATAGATTTTGCGGACTGTTTTGATAACAGCAGGTTGTCGACCCTTTTTCTCAAAATTTTTGGCTTGTGCCTACTGATATTATTTGATATTTGGATAATAGACTCTTAGGGCTTGATGTGGTGAGTTGGATACTCAACCAACTCCTCCGGATGAAGGAGTTATTTGGTCAAAATTACCGTTTGTAGGAAAATCTGGACCTTCGAATATAAAACGTGTTACCCTCTAGGTTTTTGAACTAAAGGTTTGGATTTTAAGGCATGGCTCAGTACTAGACACATAAGAAAGACCCCAGCCCTTGGCCTCATGTCCATAGCTATTTTATATTAAGAATTATGCACTTTTCCGTAAGGGATAGAAGTTCAGCCAACTTTCTGGTTTCACCTTCGATTAATAAGAATCCAATTCCTGTGGATTGGTGAATGGTATAATTGATTGGCCAAAAGTTTTAGAAACTAGGTCATGTGGTTTTCCAGGGAAAAAAACCTCACATTCATACGCTATAATAGATAAGTGATATTGATTAAAGAAATGACTAAAAAATCTGGAAAATAAGTTTTCTGTTTTGAGTTTCAGTTAGTAAAATGAACTTTTCTCTTAAATGGTAAACAATTGGAATGATTGGCTTAGTGTTCTGGAAAATAGGTTCCAAGAGGAATTTCCATGGTGGCAAGCCTCATATTCATAGCCTTAATGGTTTGAGAGAAATGCTCTCATGAATCTGACCCAAACCAGAAAATAGACTTTTACGTCTAGGATTGGAAAAGCAGAAAGTGTGATCATGTGTGGTTACGATCAGGATTAAGGGCCGAGAATTAGTAGATGCATAATGGAATGTGTCTATAGGTTATACATCCATATGGATTAGAAAAAGACTTTAGTTTTGACCCGAACTCGTGTTACTCATGCCTTGTTTTTTTGTTAACACTGATTATTGTTATAACTATACATAATTCTTCTGGAATACTTTATAATATGTATGTCGGACTTATGATGAGGTCCCGGCTAATTTTTTCAGAATAGTTCTCGTTGGTTTCTGTTTTTGATTTCTCTCGTTACTTCTATTCGCGGAGTGAGTTCATAGCCCCACCTTTTCATTTTTTATTGGTTTTCTTAAAACTATTTTTGGGTGAGAATATTTAGTTAAGTACTTGTAATAACCGGAGTTTTACGACGCGTACGACGATCGCGTGCCCGATGTCGTAAATAATTATTTTACGCGTTTCTATAAACGAGTGTCGACATTTAAAATTTTATTTGTCGATAGTAAATATTTTAGTATTTTATTTATGAATAATTTGAGAAGTTTTGATTATTTTTATTTTTGACGTTTCCCGAGTCAACATTTGAACTTAGAATTTAGGACAATTTGAGAAGTTTTGATTATTTTAGTATTCTATAAACGAGTGTCGACATTTAGAAGTTTTGATTTTATTTTTTTTGACGTTTCCCGAGTCACCCATTCAACGGACAATTTGTTTTTAGAATTTAGGTATATGGCATAATACCTACTTCGGGGATAAACAAGAATGCATATGATATGCATTACCGTCAAGGTTTCGGTGTCATGAGCTCATTGCAATAGAAACGTGATTAATGACTTGTCCGTACAACAAGTCACTCGATGAACCAAACTTGTGTTCTCTTTTATCTCTTACAAACCCTATGGATTCACTCAATGGTTTATTGACACATTACTTGGATTTCGAAAACCATACCTTTGAATGTTGTAACGCTGCTTTTCTTACTGAAATATTTCTTGAACTGTTTCAATACTGCTTTTACTTAAACCTATGAAATCACCAACATTATTGTTGACGTTTTTGCATGTATTTTCTCAGGTTATTATCTTGCTAGCTGAGCATTGGGAGCATTCGAGTCGCGTGGATATACAAAACTAAAGGACTCGTTTTCTCCTTCGCGTTCGAATAATCATTTATTCTTTAAAATATAACATGAATCATGTTTGAACTCTTTAACTGGTGAAAAGGAAATTTATTGGGACCTAAATTTACT
Organism: Tanacetum coccineum; assembly: GCA_026074375.1. Classification (NCBI taxonomy): domain Eukaryota; kingdom Viridiplantae; phylum Streptophyta; class Magnoliopsida; order Asterales; family Asteraceae; genus Tanacetum; species Tanacetum coccineum. The sequence goes on from BQNB010010244.1 coordinate 42,477, forward strand.
GTATTTATATAAATCGAATGTGCATTTTATCTAAACTCTCTTTTGAGGTCGTTTACCTGTAACATGTACTTTATACTATAAAGTAGCAACCCAAAAGTGGTATTCCGCTGCGTTGTGATTATGGGGGTGTGACAGAGTGGTATCAGAGCACTCGTTATAGCGAACAACATAAAACTAGGTCATTTTCAAACCCTAGACTATAACCGTTTTTTCAAGAAATTTTTAAAGTCCTTCACCATTGTCTGATATCCAGCGCGCCTTGCTCCCAAGGTAACTTGTTGATTAATGTTTTCTAACTTAGTACCGACAGTACAAAATTAGTATTGTGAGTTATACTTAGTACCCGGCATACAAAAGAATAAGTACTTTAGTTAGTTAGTACCGTTAGTAGAAAGTTAGTTAGTACCGTTGAAAAGATATTTAATGATATTTCTGAGATATTTTAGAAAAAATATATTTAAGCCTTTTAGGGTTATCCTTAGTAGATCAATAGATCAACCTTGGCATAGTTAGAAAAGAAGATGAACACAGAAGATTACACTGAATACACAAGCTTACAAAGCAATAGTACAATCTGTAATCCTCAAGAACACATTAATAAAATGTTTATTCATTTGTTCATTTCTGTTATTCTATATACCTGTGTTAAAGATTCCGATTAACACATAGTAATTCATAGTCATTGTTTCTACATAGTCATTTGTATTTATACATCTTGGCTATCATCTTTTATAGGCTGCAAAGATCCATTCAGTTTAATAGGACCTTCAAGTGGTATCAGAGAGCTTGAGAACTCTGAACAGAAACAGTTAAAAACCAGTTATACATCTCCAACCAACAAAACTAAACATGTCTGAAACACAAGATTAATCACACCACCACCACTCCACCACAACACAAGATAACATAACACCATCACAACAAACTCCTCATTACAGTCGTAACCATCAAGCTCCTAATTCTCAAAAAGGGAGAATATGATTTATGGTTTATAAGCTGGAACACTATTTGGCTGCATACAACATCCAATTTGGGATGTTATCCAAAATGGGAAAGTCATGTAATCCAGTCACAACTGTACAGCAGGACTAACCTTAAAAATTTTCCTCCTAAAAAACAGCAGAAGAAAATAGTGGTCAGAGAAAGAGAAAGATAAGCTAGGCACCACTGCTAATGGCCATACAAAAGAACCATCTAGCTAAATTCCATAAGATGACTGATGCAAAAAGAAATGTGATGCCATCAAATCCAGATTTGGTGGAAATGATGAATCCCAAAAAAGATGCAGAATACATCATGAAGCAACCATGGAAGGATTCACTGTAATCCAACACGATGGTATTCACAAAGGAATGGAAATTCCAAAGTCTCTCATCAGTTAGAGATTCATGGAGCAGATATATCACTGAAGATGCAAATCAGAAATTTCAAAGATCTCTACCTTCGCTTATTACAAGTTCCTAAATTATGAGGGAACCAAACCAGGAATGGACGATTCTCATTTTGATGACTTTGTACAACATTCAAAGAGTCTTTGAAAATGATGTAAAGTCTCTACTTACTGCTTCATCTTCCAAAAAAACTTGCAAAATATAGCTTTTTGTTTCGGAAAACACCAGCAGTACTAATGATGTTAGTACCAACTTATGTGTGTTTCCAATACATCTGGTCAGAATTCAAAGCATAACAAACATCATCAATTCCTTGCTTGCAAAGTCAATCAAGTTGTCCTCACTGGATCATGAGGACTTAGACCTGTTGATGAATATTGAACCTCTGAAGAAATGGACTTAAAATGGCAAGTGGCAATTATCTCCATGAGAATAAAGAAGTTTCTACAAGAAGACTAGTATAAAGCTACAGTTTTAGTGCTAAAGAACCGTTGGTTTTGATAAAACCAAAGTGGAATGCTTACAACAACCTGCCTACAAACTAGGCATTTTACAAGAGAGTGTTACAAATGAAGATAACTGAGGAAGATGGATGGATCCCTGGAAATAAGATGGGAGGGCAGAACTTGAAAATAAAGAAAGTCTAAAAGCATTGGAGACAGTTGAATGGAGAATGTGTTGACTGGTACAACACATTCAGAAGATGATGAAAACTTTGCTTTCATGGCTAGCAACAGCTCAAGATCAGACACACAGATATGTTTAAATGAGTGTAAAGAGTCTTATGCTAACCTTAAAAGACTATATGATGCTCAGAGAGAGCAACTTAGTGATGCTAGCGAGAAATAAATGGCTGATACTCAGGGTCTTAAGAAATTAAAGCCACAGTATAGTTGCCCATCACCAAGGTCAACTTTGGTAAGAACAAAAGATCAAATTTATGAAAATAGATTTAGATGATAAAACTATAATGTTCTCACATAACATAAAGAAATTGTGGCTAAAGCTCAAAAGAAAAAGATGATTTAAAAGTAATAATATACAAAGTAATCATTCTTCAAAAAATCTTGGTAAAATTGTAAATTATCAAATGATGCCAGGATAAATTGGCCACGTAGGGTAATGGTGATTACAGATATCGCTGGTGATTTTAAGTTATGAAAATGAAGTTTTGCAAAGTATCTTTAACTGCAATAAAAGTGATTCTGAAAATCCAACTTTGCATAAAAGGCTTGGTAAAACATGTAAAATGCAAGTAGTACCCCCACCCATGACAGGGAATTATTTTCCGCCCCTCTAGACCTGGTATGAAATAGATGACTCACAATATACATATGGTCCAAGAAAGTCTCAACAAGTGAATCTGAATCTCAAACAACTGAACTTGATACCTGTGACTCTAACACTAGTACAGAACCTTCTGAATTAGTGTCTTGAAAACCATTTGTCAATGATCATATAATAGAGTTCAACCTAAGGTTTGTCTATGCTCCTATCATTGAGAGTATGAAATCAATAGGTGATGATCCATGTGTGTGACAAACCAAAGGACCTTCACCTATTTTTTCTAGACAAGCAAGTAAAAACTCCTAGGGAAAATGTTAAGAATCAGTCTACACATAGTCAAAAACCTAAGGTTAACAACAAAGAGTTTGGGGCCATGGTTTACTGAAAAGCAACATAGTTGTGTTTGTGGTATTTTAGGGTCATATTAATAAGAGATTGTGATTATCATGTAAAATTGGCTAAACAAAATGAACTAAACAAACAAAATATGTCTAAGGGCAATGCAAGAGGGGAGAGGAAACCAACTTGGAACAATGTTCAAAGGGTAAACAAACAAAATCAATTTGTTCCTTTAGCAGTACAAAACAAAGTCTAGAAATAAACCAGTTAATACTCGCTAAAGCTAGCGAGTAACTAACAGTTTTAGTACTGCTAGACAAAAAAGTTAACAAAACAGACAGTACTTAGAACTAGCAACGGCACTGAAAGTTAATACGTTAAGCCATTGTGAATGATGTTAGACCACATAATGTATTTAACAAAACTCATTCACCATCATCAAGCCTTCAAAAGAACATACAGTAATAAGAACAAGAATTTATTCCAAAAACAAAGTTTATACTGCCCTAAGGAAAAAGAGTTAGTACTGTAGGTGGAAAATAGGAACACTGCTTTTTAAGTATCCCTGCAGCAGGTTGTAAATGGAGAACACCAGGATACAACAATAATATTCTCTCCAAATACAATGGTGGATCTAGCCTTAGTATTTTTTTCAACTTTCAAAGATCACTAGCAGACTCAAGCCCACACAGGGCTTGGGTCCCTAAGATGAGTCTAAATCTTCTTTCTTTTAAATGTGCAGGATAATCCACATAGAACTCTAAAGAATAAAGGAATTATTGATAGTGGATGTTCCAGGCACATGACAGGGAACAAGGCTTACCTTGCTGACTTTCAAGACTTTAATGGTGGCCCTGTTGCCTTTGGAGGTAGTAAATGCTATATTACTGGTAAAAGGAAAATAAAAACAGGTAAGTTAGATTTTAAGGATGTAAGCTTTGTGAAAGAACTTCAGCATTTCAATCTCTTTTCTGTGTCACAAATGTGTGACAAAAAGAACAAGGTTCTGTTTACTGACACTGAATGTCTTGTTTTGTCTCCTGATTTTAAGTTACCTGATGAAAATCAAATATTACTTAAAGTCCCCAGACAAAACAATATGTACAGTTTCAATTTAGAGAACATTGTTCCTTTAGGAGGTTTGGCTTGTTTAATTGCAAAGGCTACAACTGATGAATCTAACTTATGGCATAGGAGGTTGGGTCATGTAAATTTCAAAAACCTAAACAGACTTGTGAAGGGAAACCTTGTCAGAGGTTTACCTACAAAGCTTTTTCTAAATGACCACACTTGTGTTGCTTGTCAGAAAGGAAAGCAACACAAAGCTTCTTGTAAGGCCAAGTTAGTTAGCTCTATTAGCCACCCCCTACAACTACTTCATATGGACTTGTTTGGACCTACATCTGTTAGGAGCATAAACCATAAGACCTATTGTTTGGTTATCACTGATGATTTTAGCAGATTTAGTTGGACATTTTTCTTAAGAACTAAGGATGAAACAAGTGCAATCCTTAAGGACTTTATAAGACAAATAGAGAACCAATTGAATCAAAAGGTTAAAACTATTAGATGTGATAATGGAACAGAATTTAAAAACAGGGATGTTATTGAATTCTGTGGGTTAAAAGGGATCAAGAGGGAATACAGCAATGCCAGAACTCCACAACAAAATGGAGTTGCTGAGAGAAAGAACAGGACCCTTATTGAGGCAGCAAGGACCATGCTTGCAGATTCATTTTTACCTAACACTTTTTGGGCTGAAGCAGTTAGTACTGCTTGTTATGTTCTAAACAGGGTATTAGTGACCAAGCCTCATAATAAGACCCCTTATGAACTTTTAACTGGTAAAACACCAATTATAAGTTATATAAGACCTTTTGGGTGCCATGTGACCATCTTGAACACCATAGACCACTTGGGCAAGTTTGCTGGAAAATCTGATGAGGGATTTTTGGTTGGGTATTCTCTACAAAGCAAGGCTTTTAGAGTATACAATTTAGAAACCAAAAGAGTTGAAGAAAACCTGCACATAAACTTCTTAGAGAACAAACCCAATGTTGCAGGGAAAGGACCATCTTGGCTTTTTGACCTTGATTATTTGACTGATTCTATGAACTATCATTCTGTTAGATCAGAGAATCAAGCTAACATTCATGCAGGTCAACAAGAATCTAACCAAAATACAGGTACAAAAGACAAGATTGATGCAGGGGATTCTGAAAAAGAAGATGAATCTGCTCAAGACTGCTTTGAACTGCCAATATGGCATTCCTATTCTTCAACAAACCCATTTGCTTCAAAATCAGATAATAAGATAGGAGGTCCAAGAGAGGAAGAACAAGTCTTTTTGGATGATCTTGCAAGAACTTCCACAGTGGAAAGAAAGGAAGCCTAATGAGAGCTAGAACTCTCAGGAAGAATCTTGAACAAAAACTGAGAACTTGGTTACTCAGGCCAGGAGCAGCATTAAGTCAAGCATACTAACATTTTTTAGTACTGTTAGCACAACAACAAAGCTACGGTACTGAACCATGTTAATACTGTTAGCATACCAGTTAGTACTAGCCATAGCTAATGAGGACATCTATTTCTCTGACACAAACAATTCCCCAAGAAGATGACTCTGAAATACCTCCACTTGAGGATATTCATGAAGATGCTACTGAAGGTATCTTTACACATTCATCTATTATGATGAGGGTGCAAGGCTGACTTCACAAATAGAAATATTGGAATATGTTAGTCCTATTCCCACATCAAGAATAAATCCCACTCATCCTTCACACTTATTCTAGGAGATCCACCAATCAGCAATACAAACAAGACAAATAAATAAAGATTTCTGAAGCCTCATCTCGCTTTTGTTAGTTATGTTCAAAGCAAAGGAAGAAAACAATCAAAAGGACTTTCATCATTGTTTATTTGCACTGTTTTCTATCTCAACATGAACCCAAGAAAATTTCAGAAGCTCTTGAAGATGAAAGCTGGGTTTGATGCTAGATGGCAAGAAGAATGTTGCAGTTTAAAGTTAAAAAAGTTTGATCCTATTAATTTTACCTCTTGGGAAAAAGGCTATCGATACAGAATGGAGTGTACCGAAATAAGAAGGATGAAAGAGAGTGGTTGTCAGGAACGAAGCAAGATTGGTTGCCAGGGACACAAGGCAAAGAGAAGGAATAGACTATGATGAAGTTTTGCTCCTGTGGCTAGCTTGAAGCCATAAAAATCTTTTAGCATTTTATGCCTCGTATATGGGCTTATAGTCTACCAGATGGATGTGAAAAGTGATCCCCCGCCTTTCTCTATGGCAAGATTGAATGAAGAGGTATATGTGTCCCTCAACCACCAGGTTTCCTAGAATCCTAAGTATCCTGATAAAGTCTACAAAGTGTTAAAGCTCTGTAATGGGTTACATCAAGCTCCTAGAGCTTGGTATACTACTTTATCCTACTTTCTATGTTGAAGAATGGATACAGAAAGGGACAATTGAACAAACTCTCTTCCTAAAGATGGACAAACGATGATATCATTAGGTTCAAGTCTAGGGTGGATGATATCATCTTGGGTCCTAACAAAGAAGTCTTGGTGTGATGATTTTTGATGGCCATTGATGAAGATAATTTCAGATGAATCAATGGGAAGAGCTCTACTTTCTTTCTTGGCCTAACAAGTCAAACCAGAAACCATACGAATGATATTTATAAGCCAGGATAAGATAGTTTGCTGAAATCCAGAAGAAGTTTGGACTTTGCAAGTGTTAGACTGCAGTACACCAATTGAGACTCAGAAGCCTTTAGTCAAAGATGAGGAAGCCAGTGAGTGTTGAGTCCATCTCTATAGGTCAAGTGATTGGCTCCTAATGTATGTACTGCTTCTAGGCCAGACATTGATGTTTGCAGTCTGTGCTTTTCTAGTTTCAAAGTCACTCAAAGACCTCTCATTTAAGTGCTAGTCAAAAGAATTTTTAGGTACCAAAAGGGCAAACCCAAACTGGCCTTTGGTATCCTAGAAAAGTCTTCATTTGACTTGGAGATCCCTACTCAGATAGTGATTATGCTGGAGCAAATCTCGACAGGAAATCACAACATGAGTTGTCAATTTCTTGGCAGAGACTCATTCCTTGCAATGCAAAATAAGCAAACCATTGTGGCTCCACTTCTACAACAGAAGCCGAATATGTTGCTGCGTGGCAAGCTGCTGTGGGCAAGTTTATATGATTCAAAATCAAATGTTAGACTATGGGTTCAACTTCATAACACAAAGATCTACATTTGATAATTGAAAAGCACCATTTGCATTGTAAAGAATCCAGTAGATCATTCAAGACAACAGCATATTGCAATTAGTCACACTTTATACGAATGCTTATGAGAATATACTCATACCGGTGCTTACAGATCCACACTGATGACAATGTAGCTGATCTCTACCAAGGCATTTGAATGTTAGCCGATTGTCAGTTTTGGATTGTGTTCGAATTGGAATGATAAATCCATAAGCAAACATTGGATAAAAGGGAGGCAATATAAAGTATTGTCGTAAAAAACCTCTCATCTCCCTAAACAATCATCTCTCTCACACACATCAAATCATGAACACTACTCAACGTGAACTTTTAGTGGGTCATCTGTGGATGAAAGAGGTAAAACACACCATGTCAAATCAAACTTGTTCCAAGAACCCCTAAACATTTATGCTTGATGTTAAGCATTGTCTGAATGTCGGGTATACGTTTGTGAACTTTACGACTTCTGAAGCAGTTTGGAAATCTCATGTTTGCTTTACCAGAAAAAGTTGGCCGTTGTTCAAGGTACAAAGATTGCTGCAAGGTTGTTTCGTGCTTGGATTCAGAGTAAGAATACTCCTTGTGAAAGCATTTTGAAGACATGAAATTTATTTAGACCATCCAATAGAGTATTTGCTGGTGTGGTCTGAACCATCAAGTGACTGTGTCAATGTCATGTTTGACAACAAAGGATGCATACCATTGGCGAGGTGTGTGCCAGTTAAAATTTGGTTAGTATGGTTGATGTCGAGAGAAGGTCGCGTAGCTTTCAACATTATCAACTAGTTTAAAATGCAAGCAATTTCAGATTAGAGATTTAGTGAAAGCTTTCTAAAACTAAGATCCTACTATTAGTAGATATATTAGCAATTAGTTAGAGTATTATAGGTTTTGGTGTATGGATACATATTAGCTAGAAGTGATGCTTGTCAACACTTTAAGAAGATTTAGAGAGTCACTAAGAAGAGTTACTGATGTGCTGAACCAATTCCTGATCCTTACATTGTTCCCTTATCTTAGTTTGGAACAAAAGTTAGACTCATAGGACATGCAAAGTTATACCAGGCTGGGCCAAGTTTGTACCAGCAAAGAGGACGTTGGAGAAAAAATCCAGCCAAGTGTTACAAAGTGTAAATTGAACGTTTTTTTCTTTAAAATTAGGTACTCTAAAACCTATAGAATCCATATCCAATCGCACACTTGACCAAGCAATCTCCTCTAACTGACATTCTTCAATACAACCTAAACTCTCTTACCGACAATCTTTCGCTTCTAAGCTATCATAGGCTGCTCTTGAGTCCTGTCCTAAGCACAACATGATCGCTATACTTGGAAAAGACTGAATGGGAATGCCGAAGTTCATGAGTCATTGATTTTCTCGGAAGATGTAATTTTATCATGCATCGCCTCACTTTAAGTCCTTTTGTTCAACCACATTCTTTGAACCCAGTTTTTGGAACGTCCAGCTAAGTCCAAAACAAACAACACTGTAGGCACAAAAACTGCCATAGTACTGGCATAGGTAGTGTCTATCCTGAGGCATCAATCCGAACTGATCTTATTTTTGATGATGCTGATGGGATAGACTCATTACCAAATCAAGCTATCTTTGATGCTATTCAGCATATGGGATAATGACGGGATTTAACTGTGTTAACATTTAATAAAGCTTTGTTTTCACCCCAATGGGTTTTTATTTCACACAATTAATCATTGTTTAAAGTTCCAAAAGTACCTCTTGGGATCAAATTCCTACAAACATTGCCATCTCATTAGCTTGTCATTTGTTTAACAACTAATCAGAAGTATAATTTTTCCAAATTAATTTTTGATGGTATGCTTAGACATCTAGAGGCTAAGAAGAAGTTTGTAATATATCCTCGTTTTATTTCTATATTTTTAGGTAGAAAATTAGCTAATATATCTGTACCTTTAGATCAATTTCTTGTAAATAGTCTAACAAGTAAAGTTTTTTCTTTTATGATTAAGAAGGGCAAACATTTCTCAGGCAAAATTACACCTTTGTTTGATACTATGTTGGTCCAACCAACTCAGGATGAGGGTGCTTCCTCAGAAAGACTATCTGATGAACAACCATGACCCTCCCCTGCTCCCACTAGTGAAGTCCCTTATGTAGACAACTACACTGACTCAAACCTCCTACTCACCTAGTGAGTTAACCTATTGACAACAACCAACCCTTCCCAAGACCTTCAACCCAGAACCTTCACCAAGACCTACACCCCATCCTATTGTTCCTGATTCAATCCAAACATACTGTGAGAATCTTGGAGTCATTCATCTAATGATACATCCCTTTCAGGGAATGAGGATGACATGACTCTCCTAAATATTCTAGATTTTTAATCGCTTTATGAAACAGTTTCAGTTCAGCCAAAGAAATTAAACTCTTGAAGGCTTCGATCACCAAGCTCAAAGAAGCAAGCTAAACCAATCATCAAACATTTTCAAAGCATATCTGAAGACTGTCTCATTGGTCATGCAAAGACTCCCAAGAATTATGCCCCCTCAAAGAAACAAAGGATGCATAAGAGTCTGTATCCAATCAAGGAGGAAAATTGCAAAGGAGAATCAGCAGTTCAATAGAGATCCTCCCTCTTTTATGTAATGCCTAGGAATAAGATTATCACCTGGAAACAGAAAGGCTCAAGTGAAGAGGACAAAGAAAGTAGTGATGAAACAAGGAGATTTGATGAAGTTAGACTTAGTACTAAAGATGTAGATAGTACTACAAAATAAGGGATTTAGTACCCGGTCTATGAAAAAGTTAGTACCGACTTTGAAAAAGTTAGTACTGACAAGCCAATAGTTAGTACTGACGGATCCAAAGTTAGTACTGATAAACAAATTGAAGGTACTAATGAACAAGTTGAAGGTACTAAAGAACACAATGAAGGTACTGAAGAGAACTTTGAAAGTACTAAAGAGCAAAGAGAAGGTACTGAAGAAAAAGTTGAAAGTACTGCTGGGCAAACAGAAGGTACTGAAGATCAAACTAAGGAAGAAGTTGCTAATCAAGCCTCTCAAACATCCAGTCAAACACCCACTTCTTCTATGATATTTGGAGATGATTAAACAAGAGCAACACATTCTCCTAAATATGAGTCAAGAAGCAAAAGCAGCTTTTCTAAAGAAAAAGAGAAAGGTGTAGAGTTGAAGGATGTTGAAGAAATTGATAGACCTAGGCCTACTACTACAAGATCACTTCTAACATTAAAACCTCTTCCAAAGATTGATCCTAAAGACAAAGGAAAGAAGAAGATTGAAGAGGAGGATGAATCTGAAAGTGAAGATGATGATATTCCTCAAGCTGTGAAGAAATTCAAACGATCTTGAGAGTGATGAGTAATGGCTATAAAATTTCAAGAAGAATAGGGAAGCTGAAGATAAGAGGAAACAGATTGCTAGAAGAAAAACGCAACAAATGAGCTCTCATTAAAACTTTGATGATATAAAGGCAAGAATTGAGGCAGACAAAATTCTTGCTGAGAAGCTTCAAGAGCAAGAAAGAGAGCAGTTCACAATAGAAGAAAGAGCAAAGTTCCTTCATGATACAATTGCTGCTCAGAGGAAATTCCTTGCTCAACAAAGAACAGAGGCCATCAGAAACAGACCTCCAACCAAGAATCAATTAAGAAATCAGATGATGACCTACTTAAAGCATGTGGGGAACTTCAAACATTCTAAGTTGAAGAGCAAGAAGTTTGAAGACATTCAAGCAATGTATGAAAAGATAAAAAGGTCAGAAGAAGATTTCATTGCTAGATGGGTCTGTTGAAATGATATGCTAATCATGATAATAAAAAAGAAAGATCCTCCCAAGGAAAGAGAACAAGCGGAATCTAAAGAAAATCAGGAAGAGGATAAAGGTGAAGAGAACACAAGAAAGAGAAAGCACGGTACAAGGAAAAAGATGAAGTCAAGGAAAAGAAGATTCAAACAAGATACTTCTCAAGATGATCCATCTGACATTGAGAAAGAGAATGATTACTGAGGATTGAGCTTGACAATAGCTCCAATGAGGACAAGGAAAGTAGATTATGAAATACTTGAATAGGAGTATCCAATCAATGACATGGAAACTGAGAATCTTTGGCACAACCACAGATTGATGAATCTAAGAGATCAGAAGAGATTAATATGAATGTGGTAACAAGAAGTAATGGTCAAAAGAGATCCTTCAGTACATTGATGAGAGTGCTTTTAGTGTTTGACAGAGAAGACTTAGATGTTGTATATAAACTTGTGATGAACATATATCAAGATAAGATTCCTGAAGGTTTTGATAAAAGTTCTTTGGGGCATTTGAAGTTCTGTTCAATCCAGTATGAACAAGATGAGTTTTTGGAACTCCACGAAGCATGAATGAAAAGTAGTCAGTATGAAGCTGCACAGTTCTTCATGGGTACACACTTTGATTACAGATGAAAGGATTAGCGTTCACAAACTAATAATAAAGATAAGAAAGTATCCTTTGAAAAAGAACTAACTGGTGCAAAGTGCCTAAAGCTAAAATTAGAGTTTTGAAGAAGAAAGTACTATGCATTGAATTGATAAGATTTATCAAAGAAGGGACTTTCTGAACTTATAGAATCTAAAGAATAAGACTGATGAAAGTGGAGAAGGGATTGAGTGTTGCTAACACCACACAACAAATGGTTATCAATTCAACCATACTTAACCAGGCAATAAGAATTGCTTTGTCCACAAGCAAACGGCTTGAAGGTAAGACTTCCAAATCCGTTTTATGGTTTATAATTTTACCAAAAATTGTAGGAGTAATCAACTCACCTTGCTTCTTTGATGAAGAGTTGGCCAGTCCAAATCCAAACATTCTTGGTAACAGACGTACTACAAATTTTTGAAGCGTGAAGTTTGCTAAAAAACATATGGTTTATCAATGCACCATGTTATGACAATGAAGCATTGGCTAGTCCAAACACAAATGGTATTTGGTAAAGACAAATCAAATCCGTTATGGATTGATCAGTTTACCAAAAACTGTATTGTAATAATAACTCACCAAATTCTTAGATAGAAGAGTTATCTATCCCAGAGCTAAACGCTACTGGTAAAGTTTAACTTCAAATCCGATAATATGGCTGGTAGTTTCAAAAACCCCCTCAACACAAAGCCAACTTAGTTGGATTATAGGTTACAAGATTGTTGATTGATAGCTAAAAAGAATGTTGCTGAATTAGCTGAAAAACGAAGGTTGCTGAGCTAAAGAAGGAATAGAGTGTACAAGATTAAGAAATGATAAAGAATGTTTGGATACATCCTCTGTGCGTTAAAAGAAGCTTAAAAGTATTAAAGAAAATGACAGTTAAAATAGCATAAAACATTCAATTTTAAGGAGATTGTAAGGATTAATGTGTTTCTAACTTCAGTACCGACCGGTACAAATATTAGTACTAGTCAGTTATACTTAGTACCTAACAGTACAAAGTATAAAGTACTGTTAGTTAGTTAGTACCGGGTGAATTTACCTGTAGAGTAGAAAGTTTTAGTTAGTACCCGGATGAGAAGAGTATTTAAAAGAATATTTAAGATAAATTTTAGAAAAATATAGTAAGCCTTTTAGGTATCCATTATAATAAAAGGATCACCTTTGGCAAAATTAGAAAAGAGATGAACACATAAGATTACAGACGACTACACAACTTAGCAAATCATAGTAGCATCTGTAATCCTCAAGAACAATTAAATAAATTTGTTATTCATTGTTTCATTGTTCTTCTAGGTACCTGTTTAAGATTCCGCATTAACACAGTATTTTTCATATCATTGTTTCTACATTCATTTGTATTTATACATCTTGGCTATCATCCTTTATAGGTTGCAAAGATCCATTCAGTTTAATTCAGGACCTTCATAACTTATACGCTCTCTTTTGCACTTTTATTGCTATTGCATGAATAACTAGTATATAATCCTTGATTATGATTTCGCTCTCCTACGTCTATCTTATGACGTCATACTATTTGCCTTATATCGGTCAGTTATATATATATTGACCACTCCGATTATCGCGTACTTCTTGTTTCTTATTTTCTCCTTCGAAAGTTAATACTAGTATTATATAAGGATACTCGTACGTATATGGGATACTTTCTTATTGATATCTTACGCTTATCTTTGGGATCACCGCCATCTATATATATATATATATATATATAAGAGTAATGTATATAAGTGTCGACTATTTTCGGTCACTTACGTTTATATTTGGAACTTTTGAGTAAAATTGGTATAATGTCAAAATTTTAACATGAAGTCAGTAACCATAGTATTTTGTTGGGTAAGTCAACAAACAAGGTGTATTTTGGGCTTTGTACGGAGCCGTACTCCTCGAATAAGTTAACTGCGCCAATTGTAAAAACTTGTCCAATGGAGTGACCGGACAGATGATTTGTGAGTTAATGGGAAACTTTGGCTTAAAACCTATGCGTTTTTTACATAAATAATAGTAAATACAATTAGTCCTAGGGCGAGTTGGATGGAATTCCACTCTTACCGGATGGTCAAGAGTAAGACCAAAGTTGACGAGGAAACGAACTTAGTGCGAACCCATAATTTACTAGGCAGATTGTTTGACCTAAAATTTGATATGTTTTGAATTGGAGGCTATTGGGTTTATACATGGGTGAAGGGTACATCATGTGAGGACCATGTGGTTCTTTGGGTAGAGCCTTAACCATTCCGGATGAATGAGTTACGACCAAAATGGTTAAAATAACAAAAAATTGTGCCAAATTCAAAATTAATTTATGGACCAAATTTTTCATACTAAGTGCCCCATTTTCCATATCAAACCTGTATAATTTAGATAAACTTAAACATGGGATTTCGTTTGGTGTCGAACCGAGTTTTAAAGTGGGAATTACGCTAAAAACGGTGGAACAGGAAAACGTTTTAATTAATCAGATATGGCTTATGAGCGTAAAACAATAATTTGACTTAGGACCTGAAAACTTTGAGTTAATTATCTTGTAATCTTAGTAAATTAGTGTCTTACATCTTGTTTGAAGCGAAAACCACTCAAGTTTATAACTATTATGGATTTTGCTAATAAGTAAATTAAGTCGGCAATGGCAAAAATCGTTATGTGATATTAATTACTACATGTGTGTATAGTACTATGGTACGTCATAATAAGTTCTTTTACTTTAATATTTTATGAGTGATGTGGTGATCTCAGAAATATTTACGCAATTTTACTTTACTTCCTTTTTGATGTATATTGCATTCTTCGGTGTATTTATGTCAAATCCATTGTTATTTTGTTGTTCAACGCTCGATTTGAACACTCCTCCTATATGTCTTTTGAATCGCATATGTTGCTTGGTAACCTATTGTTTTGAAGTCTTTCAGTTGGTGGGAGTACGAATTTAGCTTGTCACCTTGGAGTGTGCTTTCATTTATTATGTGAACGTTGCTAGGATTCTCTTAATAATCGGCATTCTTTTGAATCAACGGTTGTTGGAGTTTGCTTGATTACTGGTATTCTTTTGAATCAACGGTGGTTGGAAGATTGTTTTCGGTATTCGTTAGAATCAACAGATTCAATTAGTAATGTCTTACTATTATTCTCGTTACTTCTTGTTATGATTTTGAAGAATCATGCCGTCAAAGAGAAACATTTCCTTTCCCTTTTATTTAATGTAGCATTTGGTCTTGTTTTGACATTGTGTTTTGTGTCGGCCATGCTTAAGTAGGATGATTTATAATCGTCTTATTGAAATGAATTGGGACGCTTCTTCATTTGAATAAGGAAATTATAAACCACCGAACCATAAGTTTATAAGTTCTTACTTACAAGGATTGGGACGCCTCTTTTTGTAAGTAATAAATTATAAATGAAGATGGGCTTATGTTATCTGACATGGTGTGTGTTCATTGTGTGAATCCTTCCTTTGGTTTATGAACTCTTTTGACTCGTAAGTGTACAAAGGATTTATCCGAATTTGTATCGACTAATGAACTGCCTGTGAGCTTGATAAGATATTAGTAGTATTGTGAAAACCCCTCAGAACGAGGCTTGTTATATCCTCACCGCTTCGTAAGTAACCAATCGATGATTAAGAAAAGACGAATTACATCGACGTACGTCCTCCCTAAAGGTTGGATACTGTAAGAACCTGAATTTAAGGTCATTATTTATTGTGACTTATATGTTTATTTTCTAAATTATAGAAAATTTTCCATTTAATATTTATGTCGATTTTGGAGAAAAATTCATCCGATTTAAGAAAAGTCTATGCTTAAAATTTAAACCGTTTTTTGAGCAACGAGAAATCATCAACTCCCTTAAAGGCCTCGTATGCCAATCTATAATTTTTATTTTACATAAAATTACTTTTTAAAGTTTACATTGCCACCGAGAACAAAACTTGCGTTTTTATAAAAAGTAACAGGTTTAATTAGTTATAAGGGCCGAATTTACTAATATAACTTGGTTATACAAAATATAGTCCAATGGAACCCGTTTCCCCCCTCTCCTAGGCCGGTGGCCCAAACACAAGACACCCCTTATATTTTTTGAAATCATAGTCCAATTACTTAAGACCCTCAAGTCCTAAATAAGCCCAAAAGGAAAATAAAAACCCACTCTCGAACTCTCCCATCCCCTTTTTATTAACATCACACGACACACACACAAATCCCAAACATAAGGAAATCAGTTTCCATCCTCCCCTCTCTTCTTCACGTAACGAGCCAAACAACCATAAAACCTTCACCATCCACCAATAAAACTTCTAGAAATCATATCTTCTTCACACCAAAAGAATCTCTAAAACATCCTCATCTACCCCAAAACTAATTTCACCATATCATGGATTGTACAAAATAATTAATTTTTTCAAGAATCATGAGTTTTTAAGAGATTGATGGAATAAATGTGTAAGAGCATCAATGGTTCGAATCTATGTGATTACAACAAGATTTGACTCAAGAAAAGTTAAGTTTTGATTGTTTGTGGTTGTTGGAGGTCACGCCAAGAAACCGTACCCACCTAGGGTTTTTGAGTTTTACCCTTTAGATAAACCATGCCCATTGTAATTAAAAATACTTTTTCTAACCCTCTTTTTGTTTTTTTTTTGATTTTCTAGGAATCATGTCCCTTGATTATTGGTTTTCATGAACATGTCAAGTCCATGTTTTAAATGGCTGATCTTGATTAAGTGGGATAATGATGTAAAATATAGGTGTTTGATGAATGTTCTTTGATGATTAGTAGCCTTGTTGTGATCAATTGATGATTAAAGTGTTTGTGAATGGAGTTAGGAATAGATTTTGTGGACTGTTTTGATAACAGCAGGTTGTCGACCCTTTTTCTCAAAAATTTGGCTTGTGCCTACTGATATTATTTGATATTTGGATAATAGACTCTTAGGGCTTGATGTGGTGAGTTGGATACTCAACCAACTCCTCCGGATGAAGGAGTTATGGTCAAATTACAATGAGGGAAATCTTGACCTTCGAATATATAACGTGTTACCCTCTGGTTTGAACCTAAATTTTTGGATTTTTAAGGAAATTCTCATTACTAGACCACATAAAAAGACCCAGCCCCTTGCCTCCAGTGTCCATAGCTATTTTATATTAAGAATTATGCACTTTTCCGTAAGGGCAGAAGTTCAGCCAACTTCTGTTTGAACCTTCGATTAATAAAAATCCAATTCCCCGTGGATTGTGAATGGTATATAATGGCCACATGTGTTTGGAAACTAGACTCATTGGTTATCCAGGGAAAAAAACCTTCACATTCATACCTTTCTAGATAAAGAGTATATGATTTAAAAAAAATTCTAAAATCAGGAAAATAAGTTTCTCTGTTTGAGTTTCAGTTAGTAAAATGAAACTTTCCTCTTAACTGGTAAACAATTGAATGACTGGCTTAGTGTTCCTAGAAAATAGGTTCCAAGGTAATTATCCGAGGGGCATAGGCTCATATTCAAAGCCTTAATGGTTTGAGAGAAATGCTCTCATGGCATCGACCCAAAACCAAAAATAGACTTTTCACACGTCTAGATTGGAAAAGCAGAAAGTGTTATCATGTGTGGTTACGATCCTGGGAGGGGGGGGGGGATTAAGGGCCGCGAATCGTAATCATAAGGAA
This sequence comes from Tanacetum coccineum, assembly GCA_026074375.1. Taxonomy (NCBI): domain Eukaryota; kingdom Viridiplantae; phylum Streptophyta; class Magnoliopsida; order Asterales; family Asteraceae; genus Tanacetum; species Tanacetum coccineum. The sequence continues at coordinate 59,923 of BQNB010010244.1, forward strand.
TTGACGATAGTTATAGATCATATGGATTTAGAAAAATACTTTAGTTTTGACCCGACTCGGTGTTGCACATGTCTTGTTTTTTGTAAACTAGTTATATGAATAACTATACATAATTCTTGGAATACTTTATAATATTATGTCGCGACTTATGATGTAGGTCCCGGCTAATTTTTTGGAATCTTCCCGTTGGTTTTGATTTCTCAATTGCTCTCGTCTCTTCTATTCGCGGTGAGTTCATAGCCCCACCTTTTTCATTTTTAATGGTTTTCTTAAACTATTTTTGGGTGAGAATACATGCTTTTGTTTTTTACCGAATAACTATCGTTACTACTACGTAACGTTACATAGAATGTTTTACGTAAAGCTTTTAACTTTCCTCCACATGATTTCTAATACATGTTATGATACATGCTTGTTTATAAACTGGACACAAGAAACTTTATGGTAATGACTGGACCCAAATATGAATCCAATTGCATGATTGTTATTTGCCATAAGACCCCACACATGAACTTTTATTACTATAATAGGATGAGCGCTAGTACAAATAAATAATCTAATTGGGTTTGACAGCTCTGTCCGGGGGTATGACTCGAAATCCATATCGAGCAACCAGTCAACGGACAATTTGTATTTAGAATTTTTTTTAGGTATATTTAAGGCAAAATACCTATTTTATGGGCAACTGATTCTTAAAAACAAGAAACGTGTTAAACATTAAGCTTCGGTGTCATGGAGCTCATTGCAAAAGAAACGTGATATAATGGCTTGTCCGTACAACAAGTCACTCGATGAACCAAACTTGTGTTCTCTTTTATCTCTTACAAACTCTATGGATTCACTCAATGGTTTATTGACACATTACTTGGAATTCGAAAACCATACGTTTGAATGTTGTAACGCTACTCTTCTTACAGAAATATTTCTTAAACTAATTTCAATACTTCCTTTTACATAAGACCATGAATTCACCAACATTATTGTTGAATAGTAGTTTTTGCAGTATTTTTCTCAGGTTATATATTGCTAGCTAAGACGTTGGGACATTCGAGTCCGCGTGGATTATCAAACTTAAGAAGGACTATAATTCGTTTTCTTTCTTCACATTCGATAATCATTTATCTTTAAAATATACATTGAATCATGTTTGAACTCTTTAAACTTGGTGAAAAGAAATAATTAGGACCTAAATTTACTCTGATTTATTTAAATCGAATGTGACATTTTATCAAACGTCTCTTTTGAGGTCGTTTACTGTAACTTGTACTTTATACTATGAAGTAGCACCCCAAAGTGGTATTCTGCTGCGTTGTGATTTTATGGGGGTGTCACACATCCCATCAAGGTCTGGGAGCGGTGTTAATGCAAAGAGAGAAGGTTATTGCATATGCATCCCGACAACTCAAACCTCATGAAGAAAACTATACCACTCATGATCTCGAATTAAGAGCAATTTGTTTTCGCTCTAAAATTTTGGGAGACACTACCTGTATGGCACCAAATGTAATATTTTCACTGATCAATAAAAGTCTTCAGCATATCCTTGTTAGAAAGAATTGAAAAGAGACATCCTAAAAACGTCGTTGGTTAGAATTTCTATAGATTACGATTGATAATTCGCATCCATCCTGGAAAGCAATGTTTATAGCAGATGCCTTAAGCCAGAAGGAACGAATCAAACCACTCCGAGTTAGATCATTAGTTATGACCATTCATCCACACTTACCCTCACAAATTATTAAAGCTCAAACCGAAGCACTCCAAAGAAAAAACAATCAAGGCATAAAAAAAACTTACTAGGAATGGATAAAGCATTTTGAAATACGTCCTGATGAACTCGTTGTATTAAGAACCGAAGATGGTTACCACTCTTTGTAATATGAGAGACTTGATCCATGAGCATTGAGTCCCATAAAATCACAATATACCATTCACCCTGTCTGACAAGATTATCAAGTATCTAAAGAAACTCTATTGGTAGCCTAACATGAAGGCAATCATCGCTGAATATGTTGGAAAATGTTTGACATGTTCTAGAGTTAAGGCAGAATGTTAGAAGCCATCCGGCTTACTGGTACAACCGGAGATTCCTATGTGGAAATGGGAGAGAATCATAATGGATTTCATCATAAAACCCTGCCCAAAAACATCAAACGAACATGACATAACTGGGTCATGTCGATTGCTTACCAAATCCGCACATTTCAGTCCCTACCCAGAACATTATAGTTGGAAGCCCTTAAAAGGTTTATACATCAAAGAAATATCCTCCGGCAAGGAGTGCCAATATCTATCATCACGGATCGTGGCAGTCATTTCACATCCAGATTCTGGCAATCATTACAAAGTGCTTTGGGTACTCAATTAGACATGAGTAGGGCATATCATCTCGAAACCGATGGACAAAGTAAAAGGACCATCCAAACACTTGAAGACATGCTTCGAGCCTGTGTTATAGATTTTGGAAAAGGATGGGAAAGACACTTATCATTGGTAGAATTCTTATACAATAACCAGTTAACATGCATTATCAAGGCAGCACAATTTGAGGCAAACTTTAAATGGTCGAAAGTGCAGA
>BQNB010010244.1:67500-80951 GCA_026074375.1 Tanacetum coccineum
AACATAAGATAGAGATGGCATTTAATAGGTTAGTGAGCTCGATTACTTTAGAGATGCAAGTTACGTTGCATAATGAGATAAAGGAAAAATTTCCTTATAGAAAGTGGATATATTTTTTTATAATAGATAATATTACAGTACATCTAATTTGATAGATGGATATTTACATTGATGAAAATATGTGGGTTGTTATAGTCTCCCCCCTTTAAAAGAAATCTCGTCCCGAGATTTAGTTGGATGTCGGAGTGCAGTTTGAAACAGATGTGATACTTGGCACGAATATAATCTTCACTTCGCCATGTAAATTCTAGTTCCTCTTTTAGAGTTCCCTCTTACTTAGATAAAGGAATACGACTTTGTTTTCAGTTGCTTGACTTCTCCGATCCATGAATCTCCACTGGATTCTTTTACAAAGTTGAGCTTGTCATCAATTTCGAAACTCTTTCATTGGAATGACAAGTGATTCATCAGATAAGCATTTCTTTATATTAGAAATGTGGAAAGTATTGTGGACATTACTAAGATCTTCAAGAAGCTCTAGTTTGTATGCCACTAGGCCAATCCGTTCAAGGATTTTGAATGCTCTAATGTACCAGGGGTTAAGCTTTCCTCATTTTCCGAATCGGATGACACCTTTAGGAGGTGATACTTTCAACATAACACGATCTCCAAGTTGAAATTCTAAAGGCTTTCGTATTATATTGGCATAACTTCCCTGCCGTCACTCTTCACTTGCAAGCGTTTGTCGAAATTTGCAGGATCTTTTCAGTGGTTTCATGGATTATTTCTGGTCCTGTAAGTTGAACATCTCTAACTTCGGCCCAGCAAATAGGTGATCTGCACTTTCGACCATAAAGTGCCTCAAATTGTGCTGCCTTGATACTGTCATGGTAACTGTTATTGTATGAGAATTCTACCAATGGTAAGTGTTTTTCCCATCCTTTTCCAAAATCTATAGCACAGGCTCGAAGCATGTCTTCGAGTGTTTGGATGGTCCTTTTACTTTGTCCATCGGTTTCGAGATGATATGACATACTCATGTCTAATTGAGTACCCAAAGCACTTTGTAATGATTTCCAGAATCTGGATGTGAAATGAATGTCACGATCCGAGATGATAGATATTGGCCATTCTTCATTCACCATTTTTTCCGATCACACAATTTCACCGGAAAAATTTATGGACATTTAAAAGTGTAACTTTTTAAAATTAAGGGGGATAGGTAACATATATAACTAGCCGTTTTGGGGGGGGTGAAATGATTTTTTTTTTTTAAAACCACCCCAACGCACGTTGGCCGGCCAACGCCGAACCCAACGGCGTTGGGCAACGCCGGCTTTCGGTGTAGTAACGCCAGGCAACGCGGCCCAACGCCGTATCCGGCGTTACTACACCTAGGTCTCTTAGAGGCGGTTTCTTTTTATTTTTTGTTTGGAGAGAACGTCATGTTTAAAAAGACTTTTTTTGTTTAAAAATGTCTATCGTGTTTGAAAAACGAAGCTTGTCTAAAACCTTATTTCATAAGAAAACGCTTGAAAGATTGCAAACCTTACAACCATTATACTTGTATTAACTTGCGTAAATTTACCATCATATTCATGTATAAATGCAAATGAAATTTGCGTTTGATTTTTTTTTATATGAACATCAAAAAAGTTGTTTGTTATTTTGATTGGAATGAAACTAGTAATAAAATGTATATCTCTTAAATTCATGGTCACTAATAACGTTATGATCGAGGTAGTGGAGGTGTGATGATGGACGAGCGACGGTGGCCGACAAAGTAATCTGTGAATAGAAGAGACCCAAATAGAGATGAGGTTTGTGTTTTTGGTTTAAAGATTAAAAGACGATGAAAATAAAAAAGGGTGTGTTTCAAACTCTGAGGTAATAATAGTATGTCATGAATGGGAAAACATCTTTTTTTACTCCCTTTCACATTCAGGATTTATGTTTACAATAAAAAAAACACCAAAATTTTCTATTTTGCATCTAATTTTGTTACCATTCAGGACATTAAGTCTTAAATAAACACTCCTTTAGTTTAATAAAACAATCAACTTCACTATCAAAATATACTTTACTTAAAATAAATATGCTTCATAAAAAAAACATTTAATAAACACACATACAAAAAACAAACCTCTAAAACTAAGTCGTGAGCAAATCTGAGTCTTGCTTTTCGACAATTGAAGACGCCTGCTAAAAGGTGAGTGTAGTAAGGGATGGCGCATCTTCAACTTGCCACGTAGGCTTAGAACGAGCCTTTCATATATTACACTCGGTCCAAAGCAATAGTTTCTACTTGTAAGCCTTTTTCTACCTTAAGACTAGTGGTACGATATCACTAAACAGATGTAACACTCCCATTTTCGAGATAACGCAGCGGAACATATATGGGTGTTACTTCATAGCACAATCACACACATTTCATAAAGAACGACTCAAGAAGAGACATTATAGTAACATTGGTCCCAAAATAAACAAGTTTGAACAATATCCCATTTTACAACATATGGTTAAACCATAGTACCATAAAAGTCACCCATCACAAGATCAAGTTTCACAAAATACCAAATTGTATCATAAACATTTTAACATGGGGATAATTCAAAGTTCAAACATAAACCACGCGAGACCATCCTCGTGAGCTTCAAATCATCCATCATCCTTGATTACCTGAGATAAAACATGCTAAAAAGTCAACGAAACGTTGAGTGAATTCATAGAGTTTTCATAAACCATAATATGAACACAAGTTTTATTTTTATACATCATCTTATAACATTGTGGATCAAACAAGTTATATAATATTTGCACCGAGCTCATGACACCGCAAGCGTTAACATCAACCACATATGTAATAAATTACCATATGATAAACAATTTCTTTGCCCCCACACGAGGTATCATCGCCAATATACCTCATTTCTCTAATCACAAATCGTCCGTTCAAGGGTGTTCCCGCAATGGATCCAGACCCCGGACGGGGATGTCAACCCCAATAGATCTATCAAATGTATTAGCGCTCACTAATCCAAGCAATTAAGCGGTTCATGAAATTAGGGACTTTATGCGATAGGTACTCGTGCAAAATATAATTCAGGAACGGGTCCAGCATACCAAACAATCTTGTGTTCAATTTTTAAAACAAGCATGTATCTCCCTCGCGGGTTTTCAATAAAACAGTAAAAGTAAAGGCGAGGCTATGAACTCACCAAGTAAAGAAGAAACGAGAGCAATCGAGAAATCGAGACCACGAGAAACTCCAAGAAATTATTCGGGACCTACATAATAAGTCGCGACATAATATTATAAAGTATTCCAATACTTATACATAGTTATATAATAACTCGTTTATAAAAATGCAAAACATGTGCAACATTGAACCGAGATTCAACCAAGGTGCTTCTATCTCTAAATTAGTTGTAGGACCTGTACTTACACTCAATTAAGTGTCTACTAAGTATCGCTTATCCAATCTTAACTTTTACTAAGTGGTCGCACTTTTTATTCTTCTAAAACTAGACGTAAAAGTCTATTTTCTGGTTTAGGTCAGATTCATGAGAGCATTGCTCTCAAACCATTAAGGCTATGAACATGAGGCTTAAACCTCTGGAAAGCCCTTGAAGTCTACTTTCCAGAACACTAAGCCAATCATTCCAATTGTTTACCATCTAAGAGAAAAGTTCATTTTACTAACTGAAACTCAAAACAGAAAACTTATTTTCCAGATTTTAGTCAACTTCACGCTACTGTATCTCTTAACCTATAAAAGATACAAAAATGAGGCTTTCACCCCTGGAAATCCACTTAAGTCTAGTTTTCAAAACATTTGGCCAATCAATTATACCATTCACCAATCCATGGAAAATTGATTTTTATTAACCGAAGGTCAAACCAGAAAGTTGACTGAACTTCTATTCCTTACGGAAAAGTGCATAATTCTTAATCTACAATAGCAATGGATGTGAGGCCAAGTGCTGGAGCTTTCCTAAGATGTCTAGTACTGAACCATGCCTTAAAACCCAAGCCTTTAGTTCAAAAACCTGGAGATTAACACGTTTTATATTCAAAGGTCCAGATTTGACCTATGATCGTAATTTGACCATAACTCCTTCATCCGGAGGAGTTGGTTGAGCATCCAACTCACCACATCAAGCCCTAAGTGTCTAATTTCCAAATATCAAATAATAACAGTAGGCACAAGCCAAAATTTTTGAGAAAAAGGGTCGACAACCTGCTGTTGTCAAACAGTCCCCAAAATCCTAGTCCTAAACCACTCTAAAACCTATCCAAACAACCTCTTATCACAATCCAATGCCACAACACGCCTTCTAAATCATATGTACAGCCAATATACCATATGAATCATACTAACCCATAACCATTATAGATCAATCACATGCATGCCTCTAGGAACAAAGATCAAACACATGCATCACTATAAAAATTAAATAATCATCTAGGGTTTTTAAAAGAGACTTACAACACAAATAGAGGCAAGATGGGAATCAAACACAAACCCAAAGGGGTGTGGGTTTGCTGCCGTGGCCAAGGGAAGACCAAGACAAGACCGAAAATTGATTTTTGCTTACCCAAATACTTCACAATCGAATCCTATTTGCTTCTTTTACAACAAAAATCTTTAAATCTTGAAAATGGAAGATCTTCTAAAAATCAAGGGCTTGAGTAACTTGATGCATGGTGGTTTTTATCATTGAGGAATGATTAAGGTTTATAATAGTATTGATTTAGGGCTAAAAGGAGTAGTTTTTATAGGATTTTGAAGATGGAATTGATGGTTTTGGGGGTTGATGAGTCGAACCAGGGAGAAGAAGGAGAAGACAGATGGGTTTTTTTTTCTATTTTGATTATGTCTGATATGTGTGTGTGTCGATGTGTTTATATAAAAAAAAGGGGACGAGCTCTAGTCTTGTTTGGCGTGCAGCTAAAATATGGATCAAGTTTATAAATAAAAAAATCTAAGAAGGGTTGTTGGTTATTTGTTGGGTTTGTCGAGCAAAATGACAGAAAAAGGAGGCATTCGGCCCACTATTCCCTAACTAGCCAATACGTTAGTAGATCCTCGGAAGGCGCTAAACCATTGCTAGTCCAAATATCTTTCCTTAATTGTAGATTATCGACTCTCGGGTTGCACATGTAAAACTTTAATAAAAATAAATTTTTATAAAATAAAGATATAATTGGCATTGAGCAAAATTACGAGTAGTTGATTACTCGTAACTCAAAAACGGTTAAATCTTTATCGCATTAGCACTTTTTAAATCCGCCGAATTCCTCTCCCCAAAATCAGACAAGATAACAAAATAGAAAATTTTCTATAAAATTAAGAAAATAAAAATATATAGAGTCAAAATAATAATGACCATTACGTTCGGTTCTTAACAGCCAAAAGAAATAGTCAAAAGGAACCAGAGGAAGGACAGTGGTCCTATAGATCCTATCACTGCTGAGGAGCTCCAAATGAGGTGAGGCATGTGTCTACCCCTTCCTATGATTCCATGTTCAAGATGGTTGAGGAAGAATGCGTTGACTTGCCTGAATTGATGGACCTTTGTGCCAAACTGTCTGATAGGGTTCTTGCCCTGGAAAATACAAATACTTCTCAAGCTGCAGAGATTGCCACATTGAAGGAGAGAGTTAAGAAGCTAGAGAAGAAAAGGAGGTCCAGAACTTACAAGCCTAGAAGACTGTACAAGGTTGGTTTGTAAAGAAGAATTGAATCCTCTGATGATGCTAGTTTGGGTGCTCAGGAGGATGCATCCAAACAGGAGAGGAAAATAGCTGATCTTGATGCTGATACAGAGGTGACCTTGATTGATGAGACTCAAGGGAGAAATGGTGAAGACTTAATGTTTGATACTGGTGTTCTTTATGGTGATGAGGTGTTTCAAGAGCCTATAGTTAATACTGATACAAATACAAAAAGTTCAATTCTAGTTAGTGCTGCTGATCTAGTTACTACTACTGGTGAAGTAGTTACTACTGAATTGACTCTTGCTCAGACTTTGATAGAGATTAGAAGTGGAAAACCCAAGGCTGTTACAACTGCTGCTACAATAGTTACACCTGCCAGCTCAAGACCAAAGGGAATTGTCTTTCATGATCAGGAGAAGCAGGCACCTGCATCTACACCAACAGTTTCTCCTTTACAACTTCCACAGGCTAAAGACAAAGGCAAGGAAAAAATGGTTGAGCCTGAAAAACCTTTAAAGAAGAAAGATCAAATTGCAATTGATGAAGAAGTTGCTAGAAATCTTGAAGCTCAACTCAAGCTAAATTGGAAGAAGAACAGAGGCTTTTAAGACAAAAGAAAGAAGAAGCCAACATAGCTTTAATTGAATCATAGGATAACACACAAGCTGTTGGGATTCTAGATTTGATGAGACAAAATAAATAATAGAATAAAACATAAGGACTAAATCTAGCAGATTGGAATTCTACAAGCTGGTGGAGAATTATGGAAGATTTGGTCAAAGATATCAAAAGATGAAGATCTCCTTAAGAAGATAAAGATAACAGAAGATATTTCTTAACGTTTAAAAGATTTACTTGTTTATATCTTTATGTTAACTTCCTTTGTAAGTCATGATCTCTTTATATAAAGAGATCATAGACACATAGTTTTATGTGCACAGAAAATGTGGTCGACTAAGGCGTGTTTGTGTGTTCTAGGCGTGTGGTTCATTGTAAACGCCTAGAATGAGTGTTGTAGCCTCAAGATAAATGTTTCATTGATCCCGTTACTAGTTAGAGCAACTGTTCTAGAATTGATCATCTAGAATTGGGGCAAATAGTGAATGATAATGATGAAAAACCTTGTTGATGATAACATTGTTCTTATGTTTAAATCCGCTGTGCATATATGTTATTATCTTTGTTATCATGTTCCTAGATGAGGTCTAAACAACCTCGAGCTATAAACGATCAAAGAACCTATCAGGTGGTATCAGAGCCTCGTGACTCATGATCTAGGATCTACAAGGTGTTTTGGTGTTGCATCTATGAAGGAAAAGAGGTACGAATTTTCTGTCTTGGTTATCATATCGAATCTGGTGATATTAGGGTTTTTCAGCAACCTTAATTCGATATAACAGGAAGTTTGTTCACAATTGTTATTGATTGGTTGCTGATTGTGGTTCTTGGTTACATAATTCAAGAGTTCTTTGAAACTTATTCTATGAAAATAATCATTAGCAGTTGATGAGAATGATGAATTAGTGACAGTTTAGTAACAGAAAAAGTGTCGCTAAAATGGTGTCGTCTGGATACTTAAAAAAGGTATCCTTAAACAGTGGTTATATGTTTTGTACTGCTCGTTGGTGGTTACTACTGCCACGAGACACAGTACTGCTGGTGATCGTAAATATTGGTGTTTTACTAACGTTAGAAAGTGTCTCAAATGGTATGGGAAGAAGGAGCACTTTATACTGCCAGAGGGCGATTAGTACTGCTAGTATCAGAAGGACAGTAGTAACCAGAGTTAATACTTCTAGCCTTATCTTTGAAGGTTAGTGATGCTGCTTATGATTATTAGTGCTGCTTATGTAAGTTAATGCTGCCAGGAGACGTTTATACTGCCAAGTAACTGGTTAATGCTGCCAAAGGAAGATTAGTGCTGCCAGTTCATGTTAATGCTGCTATCACTAAAGGTTAATGCTACTAGTTTATACTTAGTGCTGCTAGTATGATTAATACTGCTAGTATATTTTTAATGCTGCTAGTATTAAGTTTCTGCTATTGGGGTAAATTTTAGCAGTTACTAACGTTGGATTTAAACCAAGGTTTGTGCTGCTCGTATGTTTAAAACTGCCAATAGAAGAAGTTTTCTACTGTTGGTTACTACTGCTTGGTTTAAGGGGAAGGTAAATTTTGCATTATCCACGTGACTTCGAATGTTACTATTGAAGATGTGGTTACGAAGAAGGTTGTTTATCACCTATTTGAAGATGAAGTAGAATTATTTGGGTTTGTGTTCTTATCATATCTCAAATGGCTTACAATATTCGGAGGTAACTTGTTCGTGCTTAGAAACGATATGAGACAGATGGAAAAACACACAGAGAAAGTTTTGGTTTTTGGTTATAATATTACATGTTCTTAACAGATTTAAAGGCTTGTATTTATGGATTAATTGGTTACGAAGAAGGTTGTTTATCGCTTATTTGGAGTTGAAGTGGAATTATTTAGGTTTGTGTTTTATCATATCTTAAAGTGGGTGTTACACTTTGAAGATAACTTGTTCGTGCTTAGAAATGATGTGACGAAGACTTGTCAAAATCTAGCAAAGGTGTGTGATTTCTCTTATGGTGCTCAATGCTCACATTTGCTATCACTTTGGTCTGGTGTCTCACAGAAGATGAGGATTTTTGTCAAGAAGTTGCGATCTACTTATATTCACGAGATTGGATTATAAGTTTGGAGTCACGTGGATAGTACAAGACATAAGACACAAGTTTGGGTTATTCTACTTCTACATCAAGTTCGTTATACTTAATTTTCTTCATCAGTAATCATTACATAGAGCCTACAGAATTGAAGATTCACAAAATGGTTAACATATGGGTTTCAGGGGAAGCTTATTGTTAAAATGTTTAACCATTTACATGCACCACTTGAGGGGAAGTGTTTCGTTACTACTGTTGATCTTTATTACTACTGCTAGTTTATGTTTCTACTGCTCAAAGTCATTTTTCGTATTATGCTTCATGGAGGGTATTTTGAGTATTGGAAGGCTGGATTAGTAGTTGTGGTATATGGTTTGTAGTTGTTTTGATCCAAGTTGCATATCTACAGAAGACCCCTATTTGATAATTACAAAAAGGGGAAGAAGATTACAAGTTTATTGATTTGCAGCTTATTATATGTGGTGGCATGATACAAAGGATATCTACTTAAGGGGAAGTTTTGTTCATTCGGGGAGATGATTACATCTCAACTTCAGGGGAAGCTTTGGCTTTTATGATAAAGATCGAACACGAAACTTTTTTGTTTTGTCATCATCAAATAGGGGAAGATTGTTGGGATTCTAGATTTGATGAGACAAAATAAATAAAAGAATGAAACATAAGGACTAAATCTAGCAGATTTGGAAATTCTTTAAGCTGGTAGAGAAATTAATGGAATATAGGTCAAAGATATCAAAAGATGAAGATCCCTAAGAAGATAAAATAACAGAAGAATATTTCCTTAATGTTTAAAAGATCTCTTAAGAAGATAACGATAACAAAGAATATTCTTAATGTTTAAAAGATTACTTGTTATATATTTATGTTAACTTCCATTTTAAGTCATGATCTCTCTATATAAAGCAGATAATGATCCATTGGACAAATTGGCAAGGTTGTACCTGAACAGGATAGTAGCAAGACACGGAAATCATTTCAGAAAGATTTGGGTACAGAACTAAGTATGAGCACCGCGTATCATTCGAAAACTAACGGACAGAGCGAGAGGACTATTCAAACTCTCGAGGACATACTACGTGCTTGCGTGATCGATTTTGGAAAGGGCTGGGTTAAGCATTTGCTATTATCCAAATTTTTGTATAACAATAGTTATCACGCTAGCATAAAGGCCGCACCTTATGAGGCACTTTATGGCCAAAAATGTCGATCACCTGTGTGCTGGGCCGAAGTTGGAGAAGCTCAACTTACTGGTCCGGAAATGATCCAGGAAACAACGGAAAAGATCGTCCTGATCAAGCAGAGAATTCAAGCTGCTCAGGATCGACAAAAGAGCTACGCTGATTTGAAGTGTAAGCCAATGGAGTTTGAAGTTGGGGATAGGGTTATGCTCAAGGTCTCACCTTGGAAAGGGGTTGTACGATTCGGTAAGCGGGGTAAGTTGAACCCGAGATATGTCGGACCTTTCAAGGTGTTAGCCAAGGTTGGGAAGGTTGCCTACAGGCTGGAACTTCCTCAAGAGTTGAGCAGGGTTCACCATACTTTCCATGTGTCTAATCTGAAGAAATGTTACGCTAACGAACCATTGGCCATGCCGTTGAAAGGAATTCACGTTGATGATAAGCTCCAGTTGAGGAAGAGCCCGTTGAAATCATGGAATAAGAGATCAAACGATTAAAGCGAAGCCGGATACCATTGGTTAAGGTTCGCTGGAACTCTAGGAGAGGTCCTGAGTTCACCTGGGAATGTGAAGATTCGTTCAAACAGAAATACCCACAGCTTTTCACAAACCAGGCTACGTCATTCACTACAAGGTCTTAAGCTTTGAGGACAAAGCTCTTTTAACGGGTGGAGACTGTCACACCCTCAGACGGGGCCTGGACGGAATACGTGTCCGGAGGCGTGACTTTATTGAGCATCTCAAGTACAAAGCATAAAGAACGACCTCTAAGGGTACGTTTTGAAAAATAAACACCGTTGCAAAGTTTTAAAATAATAATAATAAGTTTTACATCGATTAAATTTAAAAGATTAAAAGTTAAAATGCGGAAGCTTAAATAAGTTCAATAACGGTATTTAAAGACATAGATAAATATCTGGTAAACCGGTACAGGCAAATAGACTTCACACAAGTCAAGCAACAGCATCCATGCTAAGCACCTGAGAAAAACATGCTTAAAACGTCAACATAAAGTTGAGTGAATTCATAGGTTTAGTTCAAACGTTGTTATAGTGGACCACAAGATATCAAAACGTATGCGACAGTTATAACAGATACAACTTCACATAAAAAGTATTTACGTTGCACTAAGCTCATGACACTGAAGCTAATTACGCAAGATAGCATGTACATTGCTATAAGTATTTGTTTGCCCTTCCAGGTGTCCGACCAAAGACAACCTAACCAGTACGACATGACATATATCCGTTTATCGGGCGCCCCGTGGGTAGTGAGCGCTACTCACCCGGATAGGGATAATTAGTCCCAATAGATCTATTTATTCATTCGCGCTCCCTCGACCGGTCCTCCAGTCAAGAGATTGACAGTTCATGATAGTTCGGGCAGTAGTGGTCTAAAAGCTACTTAGGCAACACGTAAACAGGGAAAATCTCACGTAAAGTACTTGTGTCCAGTTTTAAAAACAAGCAATGTTTCTCACCCCAAGTTATAAAACATTTAGTCAAAACGAGTAAAAGAGTGGGGCTATGAACTCACCTTGATGATAAGGTAAAGAGTACACGTCAAAAGTAGGGTCACTCGGAACGAACAGTGGTACACGGGTATGACCTAGAAGAATACGGGTTTCTATTTAGTCTCAGAAAGTTAATCGTAGGTGGTTGATGCATGAACGTCTATTATTTATTTTTGGTAAACGTTATCTGTGTATTAAAAACATTAGTGATCGGTTTTTATAAAAAGCCTTAAGTTGTAAGTAAGTACGTATATAATATTATATTAATTATATAAATATAATATTATATTATTATTATCGTAAAAATAAACTTGTTATTTATAATTTGACATATCCAAATCGTTAAGTAATTTAGTCAAAACATTTTATTATTTATGTTTTCTAAATAATTTCTAAGTATAATATTTTTACAAAATTTCGACATGACCCGTTCGTGTTTACTCATTTTTCCAAAGTCGTAGACTTTATCAAAAACCAATTTCAAACTACAAGTTATATTTACAAACTCAACACAATCGCTTTCTATTTAAAACAAGTCCAACGAGTCACAAAAACCCTTATTGGGCTTTTAGGCCCAATAAGCCTCTTTAATAATAAAGTACGAATTTAATAAGTCCGATATACTAAGAAGATAACAAATAAGTTCTAGGTTCATCGATAAGCTACTACAAGCTCATGATAAGCCAAGACAAATAAGTCGAACCCATAAGCTTATGTAAAAGCTTGGGCCGTGGGTTGATGTTATGGGTGACGTGGGCTTTAGGCCCATTAAGCCTTATTTGAGCTTATTGGTTAAGTCAAATAAGCTTAATGTTTTACCCTTCCAAAAATAAGCTAGAGATAAGCATATAAATATTAAAGTACAAGAAATAAGCTTGAGAAATATTTCTTTATGTTTTCTATATCACACGTGTACATATATGTATTGAACAAGTTCCAAAATAATCAAACTAGCTCTCAAATAAGCTCATAACATAAGTCGAATAAAATAAGCTCAAAAGTATAAATATTATTACATGAAAATAACCCCGATCACAAAACTATGATTTCCTTGTATTCCTTTTTATAATTTTCGAACCATGTGTATACCCTTTTAGGGTTTATGTATTTTCAAAATCATTCTTTTTACAAATAAGTTGTACAACAAACATTTATGCATCAAGAAGAGTAGGAAAGTACAAGTTATTTAAGGATTTGAAGACTTACAAAGAAAAATGATATTTAGAGATGAACAAAGATCAAGAACAACCCAAACGTTGTTTGTTTTATACCCGAATGATCTTAAATGACCAAACCTTCAACTTGTCTTCAAATGTAAATGATCAAAGATGGAAAATGTATGGTTTTGAATGTTTTTGTGTTTGTGCCGTGTGTTTTAGAGAGAGAGCACAAGAGAAGTGTTTTTGTATGTGTGTGAATAATGAAATGAGTGTGAGGTGAGAATGAGATGTTATAAGAGCAAATTTTGACACACAAAGTGTGTGTGTTGGTTAGTAGGCGATGGCAAGGGGGGGACAAGCCAAGGGGGACCAAAATGATCTCCCAATCATACCATACCTAGTACTAGTACTTGATCCCAAATAGTTGGAATGTTGTCTCATGATTTGAATTCAAAATTGGCATCGTAAGCATGTATGCATGTGTGTGATCGGTTGGAGCATGGCCAAAGGGGGGACCAAAAATGTTTTCCCACTTTATAGGATCATTAGTGCTCAAAATGAATTAATTTCCAAGGCCTTTTGCTTGCATAACTAAGTATAGGATTAAACGCGTATCACGCAAATAACGAAACGAGTAACGGCATCACGAAAAATTACGAAATTTTAAACATTGCTTTAAAACATAAAAACGTGGCTATTGCCAAAATACTACAACGTTTGGTGTCCCGGTTCGCTCCTGGTGACGATTCTCAGATAATAACGAAACAACTTCCCGGCTAAACGGTAAAGCTAAACGAAACATTTAAAAATTCAAATTTTCTACACGGAAACGGCTAATTTACTGAATAGAAATTCTCGGGTTGTTACATTCTTTCCCCGTTAAAGAAGCCTTGTCCTCAAAGCTTAGGGCGCAACCTCTGCGGCGGGTTGGTGAAAAGGTGCGGGTATTTCTTTTGCATTTGGTCTTCACGCTCCCAAGTGAACTCAAGACCTCTCTTGGAGTTCCAGCCTACTTTGACAATCGGAATACGACTCTGCTTCAGACACTTGACCTCACGGTCCATAATCTCGACGGGTTCTTCGAAGAAGTTCTGTTTTCCGTCCACTTGGATTTCATCCAACGGTATAGCAAGCGGTTCATCAGCCATGCATTTCTTCAATTTCGAGAC